>WOGP01001299.1:0-19653 GCA_015342065.1 Leptinotarsa undecemlineata | reverse complement strand
ATACCCTGGTCAACACGTGTCTCAGTTTACAGTTAGCAAAATTGAAAAAAGTTTCATGAAACTGGACATGTAAAAAATATTGGAAAACCAGGTAGAAATGTTCAATTTACTGATGAAAAAAAGTTTGCTGTACTTCTAGACATTGAGGAAAATTCGCATAAGGCTGGTTCAGGAGTTAAATGAAGATGATCCTGATAGAAGGCAAGAATTCTGTGAATTGATGATGGACAGAATGGTTTGCAGATTTGCAGTTCATAAACAAAATAGTGTTTTCTGATGAAGCGACGATGCATTTAAACGGAACAGTTAACAGACAGAATTGTAGACATTGGAGCAGTTAAAAAATCCTCACTGTATGTGTGCGACGCACACTCAATATCCTAAGAAAGTTAACGTTTGGGCTGGTATTAACAATAAAATTATGGGCCTTTATTTTTTTAAGGGCACTGTTGATAGTGAGGTTTATCTAGATTTTTTTATTAACTTTTTAGTGCCTACATTACAAATACATTTTCCTGATGTTAATCATCCAAATGGGATAGATCGAACTATTTACTACCAACAAGACGGTGCTCCATCTCATTTTGTACGTAAAGTTAGAAATTATTTAAATGAGGTTATTCCCAATAGGTGGATTGGAGGACGTGGAACGATCGAATGGCCGGCTAGATCCCCCGATTTGACTCCTCTCCATTACTTCTTCTGAAGTATATTTTAATAGATCAAACAATATTGCTGATTCAAAAGTTAGGATAACGGAAGAAATTAACAAAGTAACCCCCGAGGTCATACAAAATGTTGTACGAGAATTCCAAAATCGCCTCGGTTATTGCCAAGAAGTTAATGGTGGTCATTTTGAACATTCAATTTAATTGTAAATTACATTGAAAAATACATTCTGAATAATATGTGGCATTATTATCTTCATTCTACGTAAAGTTTTGTGATACCTAGAGACATTATCAAAATTCTAAAAATCAATTTTCTCAATTATGATTGCTCCAAACTTAAAAAACTTTATATTGCTGAACAGAGGACTAAAATCCACCCCTTTTCAACAAGGTGTCACACGACCCCCTTTGTTATTTAAAATTTTCGAGGGGGTGCTTATAATTCAGAAGGGGTGCTGGAGGGGGACAATATTTTAATACTGTAAATTATCAATTTAAGAATAAAAATCGGCCTGTTTCAGCTTTCTTCACATAGTACATAATAACGCTAAAAATGAATTAATTCCATACATATGGACCGCACTGTATATTAGGAAGTAAATACAATGCTCCGCTTTGATTGACAGGAATACTCATCAACGTAGGAGAAAAAATAATTAATAACAGAATGAAAGTAACACTTGTAAATGACAACGATATTGTGGAGGAGAACCTCGAAGACTTGGAGGAGATGGAGGACCCGGAAGACCTGCAAGATGAAGGAAACAGGGGTGATTCTGCGGAGAATAGTGACATCGTTGATACAATAAGCAATGAGAACTATTTCTTTTTGACAGTTGAGAAAGAAAATGTAGGATGTTACTTTTGGGAGGTTAGATTTGCCAAACATCGAAACATTTTTTCAAGAATGATATTTTGTGTAGATTTTGCAAAAAAACTAAGAACTGTACAAAAAACTAATGTTTTGTCACAATCTATTCCGTTTTGTTACTGAAAATAGATCGTACTCGTTTGTAAGACCTTGGGCCTTGACATTTAATTGAACGAGAATTCATAAAAAGTTTATGGTACTTACATTAACTTGAGGGATTTTGCAACTTCTTTGGTGAACTACCAGTCTGTCCGGATAAAACGTTCTTCCGCAGTTCGAGCAAGGCAACAAGGTCGACTGAAAATGGAAAAAGATTGTATAACTATCGGTAATAATTTATTTTGTTAGACTAGGATGACAGCATCGGGACGATGACAACTGCAAGGATGGGCTTATCCGCTGATGAGAAATTGACAATTATTGTGGGCGAGACTAATAAATAGAGATCTAATTGCGTAGTGGTTTAATTGGTGTTTACGATGCAATTACGAGGTACGATCGAAGTATTATGAGGTAGTTTGAAAAGTGAGTTTCTGAACTGATTTGATATTGATAAAACAATTCTGTGACCCAACCAGAACATTATGAATTGGAATACCCCTTTGATAACTATATCTATGGCAATTCTATGACATGAAGCTGAATTTTCTTTTGTATTTGCTTTGTCCTTGGTGAATTCACACTAAATCCCATCTCAACATGTGGAGAAATATTTTTATATAAGGAAGAATAAAAATGTTTCGATTGAAAGGGGTATATTCTTTCAAGGAAAGGGAGAAAGCAATCAATTTCATAATGGAATCTTTACAAAGATGTGTAGTGTAATACCTAGCAAATGTTAAGTAGTTTTTCTTTTTTTTTGAGAATACAAAGTTTCATATATAAATCATCTGCGGTTTTTGTCGATAGACGGGGAATCAGTATAATAATCACGTATCGAAATCGACAAAAGACCAGGCAAAAATACAGGGTGTTTATTAAACATGCGACAAAAAAAGTGACTATTCCTATGACTATTCTAAGAATATTCTGGTAATTTTAAAATTATTAACTTAGCCAAAATACAAGTATAGCGTACTACACTGAAACTACCAAGTGATAAAAAATCTAACAATTGCGTTGGTTCCTATCAACAACATTCCGATTGCAGTGGAAGATGTTGAAGATTTGAGAAAACGGATTATTGCTGGGTGTAACGCAATCAGAAACGTTCCTGGAGTTTTTCAAAGAGTTCGGGAGTCGATGAGGATAATATTAGATACTTGTATCTGAACCGGGGGTAGCCATTTTCAACAGTTCTTGTGGATTAAGAAACATTACATGTAAATGTTGCTAATAAATTGTTATTGGACATTCTAAGGTCAAAATATCTTAGGAATAGTCCCTTGAATTGTTGCCGCATGGTTACATGTTGAACTACTTCGCGTGGGCCCGTTTGATGAGAACGACAGGAAATTAGGGAGCATCCTAAATTAGGCGGGACCATAGGCTAATTATCGAGATAATCGAGATCAACACAGGGAAGAAATAACCTCTCGCGATTGGTTACAAAAAAATACAACGGGGTACCCGCGATTTCTTGGGAGTTTTTTTGAACAGTGGTAGAGAGGTTTTTGCTTGAGGCAGTCGTCTCGGGAGAGACGAGAGAGAGAGAGAGAGAAGATAGTCTTTCTCGGTTATTTTGACAATCCTGGAAGATTCTACCAGAAGTTCATAAATCTTCTCTTCATCAAGATGTTCAATGTTTGTTCCCTTTGCAAGGGAGTCAACACCCTCACTGCCTTCCTGGCCATCATCTCCAGGAATCCAGATCAGAGATAATCTGTTGAATTTTCCTATTGAAGAGAGTCGTTTTTGGCAATTTGCTACCAATTCAGACGTAGCTTGGTAGGAGCCAAGAGCTTTGAACGCCGCTTGTGTGAAGTTGATATCTCTGTCCTGGGTCTGCGACTGAAAACACCTGTACCGGAACGGGGAGGTGTTTTTGATTCAACTGTGACCCCACAACGATCTGCTCTTAATATTTGCTCCGATATTGTTTCGTATAACCAGTAGATCATGCAAAGAAGTAACTTCCAGACAAGCTCTCTCAAAACAAATTTTTTTGTATAACAATGAAGAAGTACAAAGCTAAAAATGTATTCTCTCCTAAAAACACATTGTATGGTAACAATTTTCCTTTTGTTGCTAGTGTGGTGTCTGTTCACCTTGACCTTTGAAAAATTACTGTTGATGACAGGACATGCGACATTGTAATGGTACACCGATACTGAAATTAACCTACACATTTCCAATCCTTAATTCGTTTTATCGATTCTACCTGTACGGAGCATACGGAAATAATTACGCCTCATACGTCAATGCCAGTTCCGCAGATTTGAGTAGTAGTGGAAAGTCGGCTTTGAACCTTTGTTTTTCGACAGTAATACCACAAGACCTCAGAATTGTATCGATAAATTTCTACTTTTCAACGAAGCCTAGGTATTTTGGGATGTTTGTGGTGTTATATTCATCGACTATCTTGAGAAGGAAAATACCATCAACAGTGAATATTATTTAGCGTTATTGAAGCGTTTGAAGGCCGAAATTACAAAGAAACGACCGTGCAAGTCAAGACACCGTAGCACAAGTCAATCAACACAACGGCAAAATTGCATCAATTCAACTTTGAATTGTTTCCGCAACCACCGTATTCTCCAGGTCTGGCCTACAGCGACTTTTTCTGTTCGCACACCTCAAGTGCTCATTGGTGGAAATTTCGCTCGGATAAAGATGTTAATGCTGAAACTGTGGCCTATGTTGAGGCAGAAATGAAACCGTTTTACAAAAGTGGTATTGAAATGTTGAGCGGCGCTGCCATGATTGCATAGCTCTTGATAATAATAATAACTTCGGAACTTCGACAGATCTGGTCATCGGAACTGTCAGGGAAGAACAAAGTTGCTGCTACAAATATGATTGCTATTCCAATCTTACTCTACTCGTTTGGAGTAGTGAAGTGGACTCGGGAGGAGCTGTATCAACTCGATGTAAAGACCTGAAAAAAGGACGCATCTCTATAAGAGTTTGCATCCCAAATCATCAGTTTCACGGTTGTACCTTCCCCGATAACAGGAAGGCCGTGGACTTTTGAGTTTGGAGTGTCTATATGACAGACTGGTACTGGATACAGCTTGTGGAGTCGTCAGGAGTTCGGATCCCCTTCTTTGCATGGCCCGTGACCATGAAAAAGCAGGAATTGGAGCATTTCTCTTCAAGGCAGCTGCCCGAGCAGCTAATGAACTCGGTATAGTTTTCGACACTGAACGAGGTGACCACATGTTCAGCAAAAATCTTAGATAAAAGCCACAGAGATCACCTTACTTCTGCAGAAACATAGGCGAATGCATGGGGTCCTCTTCAATAACATTGGAGACCTTGCCTTATTAAAGCGCTTGACGTTTGCTTTTCTCAGGTCGAGTGAGCTGAAGTCGGAAACTGAGGGGTTCATCATGGTTTGCCAGTATGGTGTCTTCAACAGCTTAGTCTACCGCAGTTGCGTGAAGGGTATAGAGGTTTCAGGACCAAGGCGCCTGAAACCTCAATGCTCTTGCTATCAGCATGTTTATCATACCTTAGCCTATATCCATCGACATAACGCGGAACTAAGCCCAGTCGTACACGGACCACATATTTGTAGTTGAGGCAACCACAGCATTGTGGCCACGTTGACTGCTTTTGTGGTCGACTTGCGGTCATAAAAACCGCAACTGACATCTATATTTTGTGGTGTCAGAGTTTAGTACCAGTTTCAAGGTGGATTTCGAAGAAGCAGTACTACCTCTTATTTTGAGGAGAAGGAGAAGACGTAGAAAAGTACGATAGCTTTGAGTCCCTCCACTTCTGGCTGCGGGACAACAGGATGGAAATGTTTATATTTCATTCGATAAACTTTGGCAAGACGAAAAACATTTTTTTAATTACTTCAGAATGTCCATTAGTTCTTTTGATGAATTAATTAGAATTTTGAAATCAGAAATTGAACGCTGTGTGACCAATATGAGAAAAAGTACACGACGGTGTACGCGGTTGGGTACGACTGCAAATTCGTGGTTAGTGTACGGCGGATGCCGCGATGACATTTTGGCGGAGATCAGCAGCAAGTTGACTGCAGACGTTCGTTTTGACTCTTGTGAACGCCCGTGTACGTGTAGTACAGTTTTTCTTATGGGCGGCTTGAGTTCGCTGGAACGCGACTGCAATTGTGTGGTCGATCCGACCGCAAATTGTGACTCGTGTACGGGCTCTCTAAGTCGTAATGTTATTGAAATTCGTACTTCGTCCTATATAATTCGGAATAATTAGACGAAACTTGGAAAGTCCGCCATTGGAGCTAATAGTGTTCCATTCAAGTGTGAGCATGTAAGCAGTGTGAGCCTTGTGGAACCGCTTCAATAAATCCCTGAAAATGGGTGTTTTCCCTCATAAATAGAAAATTGCCCAAATCATCATCATTCATAAACCCGGAGAACACCCACCCTACACCATTATATGGTAGAAGGGTCCTTGATCCGGGCAGGCGGCCTTCGATTGAAGACAATATGTGAATAACCACGAAACGGTACTAACGATGTCCAATAGGCTGAAACAGATGTCTACCGGTGGTTCTCAAAATGAAAAAATAAACGAGAACAGTACTTTTTATATAAAAGTACTCTTTCAACCTGTAAACTAGTACTTTAGGAGTAATTTTTTGTAGTGATTGTGTAGGTTTTATTCCTCACCAGACACGTCCAATGCATTGTATAACAGGAAAACGGTTTCAGTAATAATAATTCAATTGATTTGATTGTAATATATTCAAAAACAATATGTGAAATTGTAGTTATTCGCACAACAACGTTAAAAAGTTTGCAATCAGCTTTATTCGGCAACTAGACAAATTTTACGTAAAATAGCTTCGTGTGAAGTTGGTTCTGAAACCTCGATGTGCTACTTCCACTATGAAACGACTTCCCAGCATGCGCACAGACGATCGTTGCAATAACACCTACCCACTTACAAACTAATTCATCCTGCTACATTCGTTCAGCATTAGACTTTTATGCAATTCAACATATTCGTCACATTCTCTAGCTAGGGAAAGTAGTAAAAGCTGTCTGTAAGAGTCAGTGATATTCTCCTTAAGGCAATAAATCGTACCTTTATCTGCAATTATTTTTTCGAATGCAATAGACTGTCACAATTTTAAATCATTGAAAGCTAGCAGACTTTACTCTCGAGATTAAAGTCGAAATTTCGGATTTGAGGCCCAACAATAAGAGTTTCCAAAATACCACCCAACATATTGTTTTTTTTGAGAATCACAAATTGTGCATCAAACTTAATAGGTAGAAATTTGAAGTTCTGGTGTCAAATGATTTTGTTTACAATACTTTTCCCTTGTTTCGCTGACTAAGTTTCCATCATCAGAAGATGACTGAAACTATTTATTACAGTTATGTCAATGTTTCCATATGCACCTAAACGGGTCATCACCTTCCATAATTAGAGTCATTAAATTCATTCCTATTAATTTGTTATTGTTCTTATTGTTATTTATTACCTGACTGATACCTTATCTTTACCAGTTTTCAGTACCCGTTCATGAGTGCGTACAATGAACTGTTAGGAATTGACTTTATCATTATTCATATATGATTTCATTCCACATTTTTCGATTTCTATACTATTGTAGCCATCTAAAAACTTGTCATGTACCGGTCACAGCGATTTAAAGTTTTTCTCACTTATTCTATCGCCAGATTTCATCAAATTTAACACTCTGATATGAACTTGAACGTTTTCTGCCGTGTTTTCGGTTACAAAATATACAAGGTGTTTGATAACTACGGTACGAAACTCCAGAGGGTGATTCGTTAGGTCATTTGAAGAAAAAATTATGAACATATGTCTGGAGTTGCTTCGTTTCTGAGATACAGGGCGTTGAAGTTGAAAAAAAAACCGTATTCATAAAAATTTCATAAATATCCTCACACCAATTTGGTTGGAATTTACTCATTAGTCATTGGAAGTGATATGGCGCTCGTTCAGCCCTAACTAGATTGAAATTATTAGGTCCAGTGGAGTCTCAGTGAGCACCACATCCAACAATATTGAGAAAAAGAGGTACGCCACTGACTCGTAGTTTTTTATTTCATTATATTAAAGAACTTAAAGTACAACTTTTTCATCACTTGTGTTTTCTTTGTATCTACCATCGTTTTTGAGAAAAAAATTGAAGCCACTTTGCATATCATGAACACCTGCTTGGGAGACCAGCTGACAGTGATAGTGTTGTCATATCAGTGAAAGTCAGAGTTGTCAATCGGCAGTGATTACATCATGAATAATTTCACTAACGCTGAAATGACTGACATACACTTTATTTATGCATTAGCAAATGGAAATGCGAAAAAAGCACGGATAATTTACCAGGACAGATATCTCAATAGTTATTCCTAGTGTTGAAAGATTTAAAACGCTACATGCAAGATTATGTGAAATTGGGAGTGTTAATAAAAAAGCAGGTGGTGAAAGGCCAGAAACTGTAACAACGCCTGAAGTAGAAGAAGCTCTATACTAGATGCAATAGAAGAAGATCCTTCAAATAGTACCAGGCAGATTGCACTGCAGTTGAAAGTCAGTCCAAATACCGTATGGACCCTTCTAAAAAGAAAAAACTATACCTATATTATATACAGCGGGTCAGAGCTCTACTGCCTCAAGATTTTCACTCAAGATTGATGTTTTGCATTAATACGATGGCTCACAATAATAATTTTTCACAAAATATTTTATTTTCGTACGAAGCAAATTTTTCACGAGATACTAGTATGAACTTTCACAATGATCATTTTTGGGTCAACAAAAATCTCTAGGTTATTAGACAAAGTCATTTTCAGCAACAATTTTTGCTGAGCGTTAAGGTAGGAATGATTGGTGACTACTTAATTGGCCCATTTCTTCTATCAGTAAGATGAACAGGTGAATCCTACATGGACTTTCGGTAAGATGATTTAATAATTTTGTTAGAAGTGCCGATACTTGTAAGAGACAACATGTCGTTTAGGCTCGATGGGGCTCCAGCTCATTTAAGTGTTCTTGCTCGTTAGTATCTCGACATCACCTACCCTAATCACTGAATTGGACGTGCAGGACCTCAAAATAATCCAGCTCACAGTCCTGATATGGATCGTTCAGATTTCTATTTATGAGGTTATCTGAAGGATCTTGTTTATGAAACACCTGTACTAGATGTGAATGACCTGAGGAATCGAATAATTGACCATTGCAATGTCATAAGGAATATTCCAGGTATTTTTGAACATGTCAGATAATCAATGACAAATCGATTGCAGTCATGTATTTTATCAAAAAGTGGACATTGTGGTCAATTGCTTTCATTCGCTCCTGGTTTTTATTTTATATTGTCCATGGATAGCTTTTAGCAGACACAAAAACACAGGCGACGAAAAAGTTGTATTTTCAGTTGCTTAATCTTTTCTCGATATTGGTGGCTATGGTGCCCACTGAGACGCCATTAGACCTAATAATTTTAATCCAGATCGGGCTAAATTAGCGCCTCGTTACTCCAGATGAATGAAACAAATATTTCATAAATACCGTCTTTTTTCAACCAAATCATCTGAAAGAACAATTCGTTCAGACCAGTCTCAAATCCCTATACTGTAGGTTAATGGACTGATACCTATCAAAAAGCAACTACTCCCCTAGCTAATACCATGAAAGGCGTTGGATTATATTCGACCGGTGTCAGTGCAGGATTCTTCACTGACGTTATTCCTGCATATACTGTTGGCGATACAACTGCCGCCATAGATTTTCAATTATTGGAACACACTTGCAGACCGGTTTCGGGCTGTTTGGTCACTCGTCAGTAAGAGAAAAATGAACTCCTTCAGAGTATCATTCCCCGAACTAGGCTGAAGCAACAAACAACAGGTTTTTCATCGCCCCATCTGCCTGCACTGACGAGTGGCCAAACAGCCCGAAACTGGTCTGCAAGTGTGGTCCAATAATTGAAAAAATATATTGTATTGTTTCAATGATTTGTATGAAATACGAAATTAGAACTTTAAACTCAAAATTCTCACTTTAAACTAGAGATTTCCAGATTGACGTCTTAGCTTCGAAATTGAAGTAAAATTTCGAGTTCAAATTCGACATTTCCACTTTCACAGTCGTTATTTTCAAGATTTCGAGTTCAAATTCGACATTTCCACTTTCACAGTCGTTATTTTCCAGAAACAAATAATAAAAATATGTTACTCTTCTGCGCTTCCGTACATTGATGTAATTACGTCAAACTTTAGGAATATCTGACATTAGTAATGTCTTGTCCAGAGCTAACTGTAATGACAAAGATTTCTGACTTCAAGAATCATTAAAGGAATTTTATACAGAGTATAACTCATTCAGTTAATCAACGAAATTGATCCATTTTTAGTAAACAAATATTAGTCAATATTTGCTATCTCATTCATATGCTCTTCATTTTTATTGATTTGGATTATTTAGAAAAAACTCTTTTCTGGATAGTGATTAATTACGAGTTCGATGGAAATGCTGAAGTGAATAAAAACTGCCAAAGAAAGAAATATTTTCATAAAAGCAAAGTTGAGCTGTCAAAGCTCAACACAGAAATCTTTGAAATACTCTAAGGGTTGCTCATAAATGTTCTTTCAAAGGCTTTCAAAGGCTTCCACCATATCAGTGGTCAGCGAATTATTGCGGAGGCTCTTGGAATAACGATAATATTTCTCAGAAAACTTCAGGTTTTTGAGATACTTCTTGCTGACTTTTTCCAGCCACAATCATTCATACCGTTTCAAGGCATTGCTGTTCAATGGTCAGCAGCACTTTTTGGCTCAAAGTGTGACGGATACGCCGTGATTCGGCAGTTATCCGCTATACAGCAAGCGCGAAAAGTCTGTTGGCCGCCTTGTAGTTCATCATGCATTGGATACATCTCACTGTCCTTATCTTAGCTTCCATCTTCTGTACTCTTCATTCAATCTTCCATACCGGGATTCCGCTCTTCCGATTTGACAAGTGATTGAAAGATTTTTTATACGACAGTGTTAATTTGTCAGAACGTCATGAACCTTCGCTTCGCTGAGTGTGCCGATTGTCTCCAATGATTGCATGATACGGGTTTTCGCTCAGCCGTACTAACAGGTGATAGAGCTACCAGTCCCACCACCCTGTTAGCATGCTGGAAAGGAGCTACTTAGCACTGTCGCCAAAGATAAGATGCATAATTCCTAAAATATTGAGCGCAAAAGGCGGCATGCTCAAATTATATCACACACCACAGAGCATGCATTTTTGCCATGTATTCTCTTCGCGTGGGCTGGCTCATCGCACTACAACGTATAAAGCTATTCCTTAGTCCACTCAAAGCGTCCGTTGGCATAGCGTTCATCATCAGTTTGTATATCATTGGTCCGATCTTCACCAAATTGCCCTTGACCACTTGTCCGAGTGGATCGATTGTGCTGATCCCTTCCTCGCAGTTCAGTAATCGAATAAGGGGTATAAGTAGATAGGTCTAAAGTGAGTGTGTCTATTCGACCCTCCACTGCAACCCATAAAGGTTCATTGTGACTCACACCTATTCACACTCGGCCAAATAAAACCGGCTTCATAACGAAGCCGATTACTTTGTATGGTGGGTGGTCTTTCAGGTCAGATGGTGAGAGTACGGATCTGCCGAACTCAAAGAATCTGATTTAGTTCCCAGAGAGGCAGGCACAAAGTATATGCTCTACTGTTTCATCATTTTCCAGTTAGAGGCGACACACACTGTCTTCCGACAGTCCAAGTCTCTGCATTTGATGATTCAAATGACAGTGACCCGTAAAAAAGCTTGTTAGATATCGTAGTTCATCCCTACTGTAGTCCAACAACTTTTTAGAATAAAGCTTCGAAGTGTGAATAAACGCCTTGGAGTGAGCCAATCCTGGAAAATTCTGCCAGAAGTCCAAAAAATCTTCTTGCCATCCAGGTGTTCAGTGTTTGTTTGGCAAATCCCAAAGCGATGCCAATGACAGGTTCTGGTCCAATGAAGCCGCTTGCAGCACCCTCCTTTGTAAGAGTCAGCAGCTTCATTGCCTTCCAGGCCAGTATGATCAGGAATCCTGACCAGAGACAATCTGTTTAGTCTTTCTATCGAGGAGAGTCTTTTTTGGCAGTTGGCTACCATTTAAGACGTTGCTTGGTAGGAGCCAAAAGCTTCCAACGCCGCTTGACTGTGCGAGAATATTTTTATTGACCTGTGAGTGAGGTTGGATGTATCCAATCTCTCCGCACACAATTCAATAGCGGAAATTTCCGCTTGAAATGCAGTCGCATAAGTTCCTAGGCAGGTTGATATCTTTGTCCTGAATATGCGACTGAAAACACCTGCACCAGAACCGGAACTCCAGAATTCAGAATTCAATTCCTGCAGTGGCATATAAGGTTGGTGAGACCTTTCATGAAAAGCATTTCGAAATCTCTACACGTTAGTCTTATGGCCCAGGTCAAAACATGCTTGCCAGAAATGAGTTTACCGTAATTGTAGGCTTCGAATGTTTCTGAAAAAAAGGAAGGGTATTCCAAATTAACACTCTTACCCTTTTACCATTTTTTTATATTAATGAAATTATGAAACAAGAAAAGATGAAAATACTTGAAGAAAAAGCTTATCATTACTAAATGTTTGGCGTACAAATGAAGGTTCCTAGCTTTTTCATAATATATTACAAAGTCTCCAATCAGCTACTCTTGTCTTCTTCAGATAAATTGGAATACTGGGTTTCATATAGATACCTTTTGTTTTTTGTTGGTTCATCAAACTTTTTTTCCTTAATCATTTGCTTATTTTTGTTTTTGAAGACTTCTCCACTTTCTAGGTTCTGTAATTCCGTGATTTCTTTCTATGGCTAATTATCTTCAGTAATGAATACTTTTTTTAAGTAATTTTTTCTTCTCAATCTTGATAATGTGAGGAATTTAAATCCATAAAAAATCCGAGTTAGGTAAATTACCAGGTGAAGGCTCTACTTGTGACAAAACAGATTTGTCTATTGGTTGCAATTGATGAGTGGTATTGCTGGGCAATATAAAACTATATTCTATTTTTTCACGGACTCTAAATGAGAAGATACTCTAATGAAAATTAGCAGCATTAGATAATTTAGGAAACACTTGCTACATGAATAGTATTTTACAAATGTTGCTCATGACGAATAATTTCAGGAACGAGGTTTTAACGATGAACGAGAACGAGAATGTTTCTTACTTGATCACCAAACTCAAACAATTGTTTATGCAGTTGCAGTTTCGTAAGAATGTATCATATTTCCGACCAACCGATTTCCTGGAGTCTTTGAAGATCAGTAGATAATCCTTAGGACAAGTGGATTGTTCCGAACTCTTAGGGTTCTTGTTGAATATTCTTCGTGAGCAGAAAAATAGCAGAATCAATACTCCTGACCGCTCGGGATTGAATAATTCCGTACAGTCTATTTCGTCTTGTGTTTGTAAATCTTTTGCTGGAAAAATCCTCACTTGTTTACTTAGTAGTAAATGTTCAAGAGGTAGCAAAAACGTATGTGATTTTCTGGAACTTCAACTAGCGTTTTCTAATATGTCTGATAACAAGTCCGTGCAAAGCTTACCTAATGTTAAATTATCTGAAAATGGAACTTTTAACGGGTGATGACCAACTGTATTGCGAAAAATGCGCCAAACTATCTGACTATTATAAAAAAACAACTATAACTCAGGCACCAATCACTTGATAACTTATCCAGAAGGTAATCTCAGACCATTGTGGCTTTTCTTTTTCACCCTTCATCAAAATCATTGGCGAAATAATTTGTCCAATGACATTCCCACATGAAATAATTGTAACATTTTCAGAATTTTCTTCGGCTATCATGTGAACATTAGAAGTTCCTCTTTAAGTCAATACTTGAGTCTGTTTATGTACAGCGAGTCTGCAAGTTTTATCATCTATTATATCCTTAACGATGTATTCCATTAGTTATACTGCTCTAGCAGCATTCATATGTAATGCTTTCCTTTTTGCCACTTCAGGATGACGTTTCAAAAAGAAACAGAAACCACTTCCCACCAGTCATTCGTTTTTTCTGTAGGAAGTGGATGTTGAGTTCCTAGGATTCACAGTAAGTGAATACAGATCTTCTCAAAACTTCAGGTGTCAGTGATAAGGCAATGTCTGCCAATATGAAAATCCATCGACATATCTAGTGTGAGTACAGATAGACGACCCATTTTATTACGAGTTACCCCAAAAGTAGGATTATTGCTCAATGCTCTTCTGGAAATACCATACTTCGGAGTGGCAGCTCTGACATAAATTCATTGATTAACTGCATCCATTGCAGGTAATCATGGAATTCAGGGAACCCGTCTCAGTTGGACCTCCGACCATCGTCCTCTTTTCTCTGCCTCATCCATCAACTGAAAAAAATCAAAAAAGTTTTGTTGGATTCTATACAAAGCCCACACCGAAACCGGCCCTATATATTTCCAGTAACCTCATTAGGATACCTCTAATGAAAAATAATTTTTAAGGTTATGAAAAGGTTTCAAATGAATTGAAAATGTTTTTAAGTACTAAAATACCCACTGAGAATTAATTGGAACATACGAGGCACGAACACTGGTTAGTACGAAACTCGATCATGTCCGAGTCTGAAGACATAATTGGTTGATAAACAAAACACAAAAGCGACGTGATATGTGAAGCCTTAGTAGTTGTATTAACTTCATTCCCTTACCAATACAAGTGAAAAACAGACCTTAAACGCCATCTCTGTGGATGATGATGATGATATCCATCTATATTGTATCTAATGGTTGTATAAACCTCTTGAAATTTATTTTTTGTTTCAGGTGCATTTCGGGTGAGTTGAAAAACTCAACCATAAAATCGCAATCAGGAAATGATATCAAAGTGAAATGTTTTCTATTATATCTAATGCCTCAATATGAACGTTCTTTATCATCTACTTTGCTTTCATAACTAGAGTCTAGCGTATGTGAAAAACATCAATGATTGGGTTATTTCCATATTGTACCTACATAAATGTAGGTCAGCTTTATCTAGAGCGTTATGTTGTTATGTGTTTGCGATATGGAGTATATTTGAAACGGTGGAAGTGAACGGTTTTCATTGAAATGAGCCACCTACGCCACATAAGAACACGTTGACTGAAAATGAATTCATAGAAGGATTTTCACGAGGTCAAAAGACAGAAAAGTTTATTTCTGAAATACGCATGTTTTACTGTCCTAAATATGTTTGTTCAGAGTATTATTATTGAGGAATGTTAATAATTTTGCAAAAACTATTCCGGTAATTTTTTTAAAGAAACATAATTTAAAAAAAACTAATCAATACAGTTTATTGTATGATTTTCACTATAAGGGTTTTACAAAAACCGCGACACGTGTTTCGTTATACAATAGCTCCTTCAAGCATACCTGAAATCTACCTGTAAAGGACAGGTATGAATTCATTACAATATCAATACATTTATCGAAAGTATACCTGTGAATATACCTGCGAATGAACAGATTCAATAATGGCGAATTATTCAATTCAGTTTGACGTTCATAAAATGTTGAGAGTTTTTGAATTTTTTTATTTTATTACTCTCCAACAGGTTAAGTATCAAACCTTTCTTCTCGAAATGGAAGGATTTGTATTCATGGTTGAACTCATGTTCCTCTGAGATTGAATGACTGGCATATGTGGAATTTATTTTTCCATTTTGAAAACTATATTTGTGTTCCTTTATGCGGGCTTTGAAAGTTCATCCAGTTTGACCTATATAAAACATCGGACATGACCCACAAGATAATTTATACACTGCCGATTTTTCTGAAACTGAACTTTTATCTTTGTTATTTTTAATATGCATGCCTGAGCTGTTGTTGGTTTTGAAAGCAGTATTTACACATTTGCTGTGCAGAAAATCTGAAATATTTGTAGTGGGTTGGCCTAAGTAGTTCAAGGTTCTAGAACTTTTATTCTCTTCTCTTCGAGTTGGGCAAACTTCTTTCAAAGCTTGACTGTATAACTTTTTTGATAATAAAGAATGTATCAGACCGCTATCGTAATCATTGTTGACGGCTATTTGCTGCAAACGCGTGCAATTGTTCAAAACATACTCAAAAATAAGATTTTAAAATTCTGAATGATTGCGATGCTTGAAAAAAAATTTATTCGAGGTCAAAGGTCAAAAAAAATTGGTTTTTCGCGATTTTCAGGGAAACGGTAAGTTTTATCATAAAATAACTTTAGATAAAAATTGTAGATCATACAATTTTCTACAAAAAATGTATCAATACTTTTTTTCTTAGAGCCACCATTTCTGAGATACGATGAGTCAAGTAGTTGTAAAAGTTTTTTGGGAAAGAAAGTTTTTGGTTTTCTATTACTCCATCTTGATACAAAAGAAGGATAAGGAAATCTTCCAAAGAAAGGAAGGAAGTAATCAATTTGAAAATAAATAACTCTATACATGGATGTGAAGATCATGCAAAGAAGTAACTTTCAGACACAAACTGGAGAAAAGTCCTCCTGAAACAGCTACTTTCATATAAACACGAAAGAAAAAATTCTTTCCAAACAAATACTTCTATATGAACACTGAAATGTTCAGAAGATGTTTTTCTCTGCTCAGTTTGTATTCCAAACATTCGTTATGGATTGAAATTTGAATGAGGTAACAAATTGCACTTACATGGAACACTGTCATCCTCACTGGTATACATCGATGTTTCGCCGTAAAACACTTGCCCTAAGGCTCTTCAGTACCAAATTTGGTAACATTATAGAAAATACACACAATTCATTCATGAATGAATTCGTCTTACGGCGAAACATCGATGTATACCAGTGAGGATCACAGTGTTCCATGTAAGTGCAATTTGTTACCATTCATTTAAAGTAGAACTCGTGTGAATATCTGATTTTATTCCACAATGAATGTTTGAAATACAAACTGAGTAAAGGAAAGTATCTTCTGTATAATTCAGTGTTCATATAGAAGTATTTGTTTCGAAAGAATTTTTTTCTGTCGTGTAATTCAATGTTTATATGAAAGTAGCTGTTTCAGGAGGACTTTCTTTTAGTTTGTATCTGAAAGTTACTTCTTTGCATGATCTACACATCCATGTATAGAGTTACTTCTTTGCAAGTTGATTACTTCCTTCCTTTCTTTGGAAGATTCCCTTATCCTTTTCTTGTATCAAGATGGAGTAGTAGAAAGCCAAAAACTTTCTTTCCCAAAAACTAATCACTCCTAAAAATATAACCTTTTCAATTCAAATATTATTTAGTTATTCACATTCACAGTTGTACAAAAATGTTTGTATTTCATGTATAAAATTAGTGTTTTCATTGCAAAATCGAGAGAATTTTTGGCCTTGACCTTCGGTCTTGTGCAAAACTCAACATTAAAAGAAAACATTCATTTCACGCACTTATTTTTGAAATAACTATTCTGAGAAAATTAAAATTAACTTTTTTTTAACAGACCTCACATATCAAAATTAAAACACACGTGAACTTCAAAGAGTTCTACAGACCTATTTCTGTTTATAATTATTCCAATTTTCCATTTCGAAACTACCGATTGCATTTCCCCGAAATAGTAACCAGTAGGCCAAAAAGCGTACCAGAAATATGAAATGATATTTTTCGAATATAAATTAGACGCATGTCATGCTGATTTCGGAATATGGCGCTATTATTCCCGAACTGAAAACTGGAATATTTTTCAATAAAGACTGCCGCTAAAAAACAGGTTTCCCTTAGGAACTATCCCCTTGAATTTTCAAGGCGATATCCCAGAACCAGGCGCCAGGTAATCTATCTCTGTCTGGTGTGGAGCGGTTGCTATTTTCATTTCAGTCTTCGGCTTTTGTTGAAAGTTTGCAGAGAAACACTAGAAAAACTGCACAATCGGGAGATTGTTTACAAAAAGGGTTTTCTTTCGGGTAGAAATAACAGAAAATTGTGGAAAAAGAAAAGGGTTTCAGTTCATCGAAAGGAATATTTACAAAACACTTGACAGGGTTCGGACAAATTGTACCTTTGCCGTTTTTTCTTGCTTTCATATTGTAGTTTTTACTGAAACGTCAACGAATAAGTGTAGAGTAATGATTGTAGACTCAACAACTAACAAAACGTTTCACAACTAACGTTATATCTCACATTCCAGGACTATCTGGAGAGATAAGACGAATTGGAAATACCTAGATATGATGTTATAACTTCTAACATCAAATACACTGAGATCCATACTCACACATACAAGCCCCAAAAACACAGGAGAAAAAACCAACATTGCATTGAAATGATACCTTGTTCTTGTGATAGAAGTTATATTGCTGAAGCTTCAAGACCAAGAACATCGAGATTACATCAGGAATAGACAATTTCCAGGATCAACATTGTCATTGGTTACCTGTATCGAATAACTCGGAAGTTAATCAACAACATTGACATATTTGACATTTCAAAACTCCTGTCGAGGACGTTTAGAAACTAGCGAGGGAAAATCTGCTTATATAATTAGATTTTTTCCAATTCTGAAGACGGAGACATATTTTACCCTCCCAAATATTGAGATAAGTATCTGTATAATTGAATCTTTCTAATCTAATTATCATTATTCTTCAAATGAAGAAGTTGGTATCATTTTTGACTTCATTGAAGTACCGATTGTGAATTGTTGTATATGTATAGTAATTATATTGGTTCAAATTCATAAAAGTGTTCACTAGTTGTTCGAAAACTAGCAATCCTATTTCAGATGATGATAATAACATATAACGATGTCTCTTACAGTAATAATATCAATTCACATTTAAGTTTACTATACACCCACTCCACTTATGTGTCCACTGAATTCACACCACAACCTCCATTTCAATATTTGTCTTTTTGTTGTATTTGTAAACAAATAAAAATGAATTTTTAATTTATTTCATTTCAGAAAGTTTAGTGCCATCTGTGATTGAGAAGTTATATTACCGCAGCTGTTGCATTTACTTTTAAAAAATTGGGACTGGTACTTTGGCCACTGGAAGCGACATGGCGCTGGAATAACCAATCAATACTTGATATTTATTTTCTGGTTTTTTGTTCGAACTCTCATCACTATCACTTCACCTGCGGAAGAGAAATATTTTTGAATGATACAACATATACATAAAATGTGTTCTATCTATATTTGCCTGATTATAAGCGTGAAATTTTACAGTGTGCTATATTTACAGCAGAAAATTAGGTTTTATTGACTTTTTAGATAATAATTTGTAACTGATTGTTGTGTGAGCGTCTTATATTACATTTATTTATATTGAAACATTTCAAATAAAAATCTCGTAGGCTGACTTTACCATCTATTGAGTACTAGCCAGACTAATTGTCAGATATTATATGAAGTTTTATAGAAATCTGTAACGTAGGCAGGCTCAAAATTTTTTTATTTACAAGTGAAGTTCCTCGTTCACAGATGTCGCTTCTAACCCACAAATTTAGTTACATAATTAATAAGATGATTGAAACGACAAATCATTGAAATAAAAGACTGAATAGGTAATATTTTGGTAATATATGTATTTAAAATAATGATTTACATTGATCATGGTGATTATTGTCGTTAGTACTGTTAGTGCTGTGGTAAATAGGCTATGGAGAACTCTGTAATTGTATATTCAACCCAAAAGTGTTTTGAATATTCTTTAATTTCTTTGCTATTTATACCTTTTGTACCAAATAGTTATGTTGGTTTATTTGATAACGCAGATGGCATAATTAAGAACTTTCATCTTTTATATTTTAAAGTAATGAAAAGTTGTTTTTTTCTACCTTTAAACTCTAAAGTATATTAGTATATTCAAGATTGACACACACCGATTTGCATGTCAAACTCAAAAATGTCTTATATCTTTAAATGAATTTAAATGAAAAGAGAGCTGTAAACTTCCCTTTCCTAATTCAACACACAAAACAATTCTATCCAATTCAGATATAGTGTG
>WOGP01001298.1:0-19666 GCA_015342065.1 Leptinotarsa undecemlineata | reverse complement strand
TTTAGTAATACATTTCAAAAGTAGATGCAAATCAAATGATGTCATCCAATTTCCTCTAGAGGGATTGGATATGGACAATTTTGCAGCAGAAAATGTAGTTACTTGTTGTTATAATCTATATGCACTTTCAAATCACAGTGGGACTTCTAACAGAGGACATTATACAGCATACTGTAGACACCCGTATACTGACGCGTGGCACAAATACAACGATTTACAGGTATCACCAATTTCAGCCAAATCGCTTGTGAGTGGAGAAGCATACGTCCTCTTTTATGTAAAGGATGGAACAAAATCGCACCTTTCAGATAACCGAGGGAAAGTTTGTTCGTGCAATTATTATTTATTTTTTATTCCTTTCCCACATGTACCTGTTACGTCAATTTCGACATAATAAATAAAGTTTTTTGTTAAAAAAAATTGAAGTAGCCGCAATCAAATAAGTTTGGAGTATTTTCTATCAAGTTGAAGTGTAAATGTAAAATTTACCTGGATTTGTATTTTTTTAGGTGACCGTCAACTTCATGTTTGTTGCAACGATATTTAACAGAACTTTAGAATAATACAAATACTCTTTTTAACGAGGCAAATACTTTACTGAGTATAATTTTCTTTTATTCTGACAACTATGCCTCAACTAGAACAGATATTAAAAAACAATCCAAAATCTATTGCGGATAGCCATGAACAAAAAAAAACATACGCCCTAAAACAACACTGTATTTTGATAGTGTGGCTTCTTGAAACTTGCCTATAAAACGTTTTCATATTTTGCCTTGATTAAAAATACCTCGCCTAGTATTATTAACGTTAACTGAAAAGGCAGAATTGATTTCAATCTGTGGTGATGGTTATAAAATGGTGATTATACTTACACATGCTATGCACGTGTAAGTAGAATTTTAAAGAATTCCTGACCGGCTCACTAGAATTTAAACATAATATGGAGCGTATGAAACCCGTATGCACAGAAGAAAACCAGCTTGACGTACTTCAAGCAGTAGTAGAAAATCCTAGAAGGTGCACCCAAGAAATTGGTGATTATGCTAGCATAGAAAAAACCTCTGTGAAGCGTATTCTCAAGAAACATAAGTACCATGCTTACAAACCTACATTCATTTGTACATTTCAAGAAAGAGACTATGATTTGAGATATGATTTTTCCATGTGGATTCAGAGTGTAATAGAAGAACAACAAGATTTTCATCGATGTATTCTGTTTGGAGATGAATCTAATTTTATAACAAATGGGGTTGTATCATTACAAAATTGCATATGGTGGTCAGATGTCAACCCAAATTTTGTTATTGACAACAAAAATCAATACTATCTGAAAACAAACGTTTGGTGTGATATATTAAATGGTAAATTACTAGGTCCTTTTTTTTCGCGAGAATTTGAATGGTGATAGGTACTTGAACTTTTTGGAAACAGAAATAGGAGAGTTTTTGGATGATATGATATTAGAAGAACGGCAAAAGTTATGGTTTCAACATGACGGATGTCTTGCCCGTTCTACTACAAATGTTTCTCAGTGGCTGAATAGGACATTTTGTAATGAATAGTTAGGACGAAATACCGATCGATGGCCTCCTCGTTCTCCAGACCTTACATCTCTAGATTACTTCTCATGGGGATGCCTAAAACAAAAAGTCTACAGAGATCGCCCCTTTTATAATGTTGAATAGTTTGAAACTTCAATACGAGTTCATTGCAGAAATATTCAAACGAATTTTATGAGCGAACAATTAGGTGCATCGAAAGAGATGGTGGACATGCAGAGGCGCTTCGATCATTTTTATTGTTAGCACCTGTTAAGTTTTTATGTTACCTATTGTATTTTTCTGTACTATCGTTTATTAGTTCTCTTTTGTAAATGGATATCCGCGATAGATTTTGACAGTTTATTCATATGAACATTGTATTTAGTGAAGTATTTGCCTCGTTAAAAAGAGTATTTGTTTTATTCTAGAGTTCTATTAAATATCGTTGCAGCAAACATGAAGTTGATGGTCACTTAAAAAAAATACAAATCCAAGTAAATTTCACAAATACACTTCAATTTGATGAAAAATACTCCAAACTGATTTGATTGTGGCTACTTCAAATACATATTAAATCAAAATAGTAAAAATATGTATCATACGGGGGTAATTCAAAATTTTCCAAAGAAAAAAAATATCAAATAGCAGGCCATGACTTCGTATCTGAACATAACCAAATTTTTTCTTTAACATATTTCTATATTTTTTGAAATAAGGGTACTTTACTCCTGAACGAACTTTTGTATTTTTTGGCCTATCCTGTATTGTGTTTGTCATAAAGCCATTTCAGGTACACATGGTATAGTTTTGGAACATGCACCATTTTCTATCAGGAATGAAATTTTCTGAGAAATCGATAATAAAAAAGTTTCACATTTGTTGCAGACTTAGTGGACCACACTATATAAAGTACAATTCTTCGAAAGAGAACTAAAATAGAAAGAATATTTAAGGTGAATTGTCGCGGAAGGTTAAATATTTGATAGTGATAAACGATTCCAGAATGACTAAGCGATATTAAAATACAGAAAAACAAAAGCTAAGAAAACACTTATTCTGGCAAAACGCACCTACAAAAAGAATGGCTACTAGAACTAGGCATGATGTTATAACTATGCCTATAGTGACTGAATTTATGAAGTTTGTTCTTCAGTTTGTCGATTAAAAATTATACAAGCGACCACTATTAACAGACAAGACAAGATGTGAAATCACATTGACAACAGCACTATACTATACACAATTGAAACTCTCTTTCAGATTTTGTGATAAGGAGGAAGGTGAGAAAATATTAGCTTGGAAAATTTACTCAAAGGAAATGAACTGGGCAGAAGAGAAAATTTAGAATATGTGTGGAAAGAAACTATTACCATATTGAATTTAGAGTTGAAGTTACTTACTTCAATCTCATGTTAGCATATGTTCAAGATGGGTACCTCTATATTCCATGCAATAATAGAGATTCTGCTGGAAACGTTCTCGAACATTGTGTAGAGTGATTTGACGACATTCATTTGTGATTCGTTGCCGCAAATCACCGAGTGATGCAGGAGTAGTACAGTGTGCTTCAGATTTCTGGATATCGTATATAAATAGTTGGTATTCAAGGTGGAGTTTGCAGTGAAGGAGTTTGATTTTCGTGTAGCAATTTGTTTTCATTTCGGTCTCTTGTATCTGTTCATTGTATTGGTTTATTTTACTTGATTTACATATTCATTCGAGTTGTCTTTGTAGAGTTAGATTCTAGTCACTGTCATAATCATAATATCAAATTGAACTTGTGGATTTCTGTAGAAGTATTTATCCAGAGTTATATTATGTAGTCCCAATCATATTTGAATACTTGATTTCAATAATTCAATTTGATAAGGACAGTGACATTGGTATGAAATTGTGAGAATGGTACATAACTAGAACCTTGATAGTCAAGTACGATTTATGAACAATGACACCTAGATGGTTAGTACATAGTTTTCATTTTTATCGCTGTCACTTTCATCGCTGTTGGAAAGAAGCGTTTTATCACTGTAAAACGCTGTTTTAACGGTCTATCCTTAAATTTTTTCATCATTTTATGGGTTCGAAGGAAATAATCTACGTAAAATATAATCATTACATTTCGCAAATTCCCAGATCATATTAAGTATGTAGTGAAACAATGTCACTTGTAAACAAAATGAATAACTTGAACATTCTCCTGTCATTTAAATAATGAATCATTCTACGTATTCGTAGAAGTCCTTCATTCAACTTTAAATCAAAATTTCGTGAACAGCCAACAGGTCGTAAACCCTGTTTATTTTTATTTCTGGTGTTATCTCCGCAATCAAAATACCAGAGCAGGCTAGACGAGAATAATTCAAAGAGACGTTTCACGACGAATACCAACTACAACGAAAACAAAAACGAAATTTATTCAAATGCGAATTGGAGCCATCGCATTTAGTTTTGGAGTATGTTACATAGTCTGGTGTACTTGTTAACATTCATGAAGTGTTTGTAAAGCTATTAACAGTTCCATGAGTACGTTTTTATAACATACTCGAAAGGAAAATGCGACAAAACAGTTGTGTTATAAAACGTAAGAGTTGTCGCAGGAAAAAGTGCAAGTGAATTTTTTTTCGTATTGTCAAATTATATAATACATTTGGGTTTACAATAAAAGTTTCAAAGTTTTTACAAAAAAATGTTCAGTGGATTAGGACGATCAACAGATTAGTTGAGTCAACGGCCGTTTTCCCACATGATTCCGCCAGCACATGTTTTGATTTATGTTCAACTCGCTCTCTACTCCAAAGTTGACCCTGTACGGAGGGCTGCCTTCACCCTCGAGATGGATTCTACTCCTCCTCGTGGATGAAAATGTTTTTTGTTATTAGGCTGCATCGACTACTATGTCATTAGCTACTTCTTTTCAGCTGGAAACGTGAATTCTCAGTTATATTTTTTGGTATAGGTTACTTTGTTTTATAAAATTCAACGTATTTTTGATTCGGGCCACATCATTCAATAAGCATTCTTGTAGTGTCTTAGGAATATTCAGTCTCTGTCGAAGTTGTTCGTGAACTTGACATTCCCATAAGTTATGGTGGACCTTTTCTATTCTATTGCAAATGTTGCACATTTTTCGTCTATCGCCCCGTAATAGGTGTGATGAAGTGAGATAGGTATGTTGTTTTCAAGCGGGTTAGGATTACCTGTTCCTGTCGTGTCAAGGGTTCGTCATCCTGGGGAAGGTTGTCCCAACTGTTACCAAACCTTGTAACGCACCAGCTATTAGGTCTTCTAGACCATAGTGGGCACAAAGTACTGGACTTTGCAGACTATTCACCCATACTGACAAACAACCAATGTAAACAACATCAACAACTGTATTGAAGACGCTCTAGAATCTTCACCATTTACATCTTGTTATAATTGAAGAGTTAAGGGCGAGCCAATTCACACTTGAAAACTCAACGAGTTTCATAGGATCGGGCGAAACAGAAATTTGGGAATATGTAAAAAAAAATAACATCAAACATGTTCTCCGAAAACATTATGCCGAAATACATGTTCGACACGGGCTTTGCGATTGAAGTATCAAACTGCGTGAAGATTGTACAATGGATTGGAACATACTGTACGGATAGAAATCTTCATTTCCGTTACCATCCCACTCAGTACACATCATTCTTCCACTTGTAGCACTAATGAACCAAACGTGGCAAAGAGACTGGTCTGAAAATACAATGAGGAACTGAGGCAACTGGGGACGGAAATAGATCGACTCTATACTGGATGCCAGGACATTCAGGTAACAAGGGCAAAGATAAAGGTTGATGATATTGCCAAACCCAGAACCAGATCATCAACCAACAGCATGCCAGGACATTCAGGTATCACAGAAAAAGAGAAAGCTGATGAGTGTGCTAAACATAGCTCATCAACCTACACCATGACCTGCCGGGGTTGAGATACAATCTTTTTCACACTGTTTTAGCAGAAGCTAAAATTCCATCCATCCACCTCCAGTCACTTCAGAGTGGTTCTCAACCTGCTGCTTTTCAGCAAAAATGAAATCTGACCTCTTCTAAGAAGTCAGCCTCTGATGC
Organism: Leptinotarsa undecemlineata; assembly: GCA_015342065.1. Classification (NCBI taxonomy): domain Eukaryota; kingdom Metazoa; phylum Arthropoda; class Insecta; order Coleoptera; family Chrysomelidae; genus Leptinotarsa; species Leptinotarsa undecemlineata. The sequence continues at coordinate 14,028 of WOGP01001298.1, read as the reverse complement.
TTTTAGTCCCTTATCCGCTTGTTTGTTAAACCTGACGCTACTATGTGTGGCGTAGATCATCAACAATAACATATATAGGCTCTGAACTAGCTGAGGGGTACCAGCATTTTTTAAAGAGAACCAGAAACATCTGGAAACACACCCAGGAAACCCTTTATAAACGACAGTCCAAGTAGAAAACCGAAGAACCGCTTCAACAAAACAAGGGACAATTACAGGGCTACCCCCTAGACAAGGCCGTAGCCAAGGGAGGAACCCCCCGAAAGTTTTACAAGCAACGGCCATCCAAAAATTTTATCAAATATAACGATTGGCTTGTTTGAACATCACAGGAGCCATGACATAACGCCAACCGCGGCAATGCAATCAATTAGTGGTCTGTCCCCTCTGGAACTGTACGTCAATGACGTTGCGTTAATGGCCATGTTACGATTGCACATGGCTGGTATAAACCTCGAAGTAGGAATGGGTCAATTGAGGCCGAGCCTTTGGCGAAAAGCGCTCAATGCGCAACTCTGCTGCAGGCAACCAGTGATGCAATTGTACCCAGGTTTGTGTTTAATTACCCCTACAAAATACAAATAAAGTAGAACACAGAATCAGATACTAGAAATGCATAACGCATATTTACAAACGGCTCAAAAAACAAAGGAGGCTCAGGATGTGGAGTGTACTCCAGATCACTAAGCCTAAGGATTTAGTGGGGAATGGAAAAAAATACCAGCGGGTTCAAACATAACTAGCTGGTATCTCAATTTTGAAACGTTTGTTAAATTTACTCGAATAATACATTCCATTGATTGTTGAATTGAAATGTTGGTTTATTGCTGAGTTGAACTATAGGTATGAATAAAAATGAATAAAACCAGGAAATAATAACAAAAAATAACAATCTGCACTGATAGCAGACAAGCCCTCTATTAGCCTAGAACAGACAACGTGTTACCTCAGGCCAAGTACTAGGTATCCAACGCTTCGATAGATAAGATAGATAACATTATCCTTAGGTGGACGACAGGAGTGAAGATAATCACATTGCCGACTCTTTAGCTAAGGAAGCGGCTGGACTAAGAATGTTAGGACCAAGTGGTACATACGCCCTGATGACTTCGACAATTGCGGAACTAGCCAAACGTTACACCGATGATCAGGAAAAAAATTCTCTTGACAGTAGGATTTTTGGCTGGCCACTGTCAACTAAGAAAACAACTCCATAATATGGGGCTAGTGGTCACACTTCTATGTAGGATGTGTGAACAGGAATATGAAACTGTCAGACATGTCCTATGCGAGTGTCAGTCAGTAAAAGAGTGGGTGTTCAGCGAGCCTTGGCCTATTTCTGTCGATATAAAGGAGATGTTTCCTAGTGACCTGTCCACCTTCCTGGAAAGGACAGGATCGACGATGAATTAGGAGGACAACTCCTTGGGAGGATGTACAATGGATCACATGTGGCCTATGTGATGCGGGCCTACATTGACCCTCCCTACTCTAGAGATACAGATACAATTAGAATCATAAAATCTGTTAGAAATTTTATAAAGTTCTTGGCAAAACGAACCAAATGCTTGAAAGACTTCCCCGAAACACAATGGAAAAACCTTACGGCAATGTGCGTATAAACTTTCAAAGATCTTGGCGACACTCTCTATTTCCACATGTACCCCTGAAAAGACTTTCTCTTCTCTGAAACGCCTCAAAACTCATTTGAGAAACTCCACAAGCCAGGAACGACTAAACGGTTTGGCGTTAATGTTAATCCACCGTAGAATTGACATCGACACCGAGGAGGTAATTGATTTGTATGCTGCAAAAAATGTGATACTATTTTTTTTATTCCTTTTCTTTCGTTTTATATTTCATGTTTTTCTACTGTTCCACCAAATCAACCCCCCCCCCAATTGTTTTCTGGCTACGGCCTAGACACAACCAACTCCTCATCTGCAAGCAAAGCAACAAAGGAACAGAAACATCTCGTTATATTGTATGCCAATGTGAGGCACCGCATTAATTGAGGCAAACAAATTTGAGACAACCCCAATTATGTCCAGGAGAATATGACATACATTCAGCAAGCCGGATGCAAGCCGAATCTATAGACTGGTGGAATAAACTGCCAGAAATGAGGTAGGCGAAAGAATTCATATGCTAAACCACAACCGTAAAGTTGTAAGGGTTGTGGTGGGACAACTAACTGGGCATAACCAACCCAGGAAACATATGAGCAACATGGGTCTAAATGGAGAAACCCAATGCAGGTTCTGTCAAGAAAAGTAAGTAACCTCACTGCATGTGCTCTGTGAATGCGAAGCTATATCAAGGCTGAGGCATGCAAGATGCAGGGAAGAGAAACCAGCGGCTGCCAGCCATATGAAGGGGCAGTGTCAAGGCTATGGAGCTATGGATCAAGCTAGACAATGAGCTCTAACAACCAAGGGTGCATCACCATAGATCTGTAAAGGTCACAGTGAATCAGGCCATGGGATAGCTCCTGGACAATTTGATATAATCTACATCCAGCAAAGAATCTGTAAAAAGTAGAGATGGCATAAAATCGCAATAAGGCTGCAGTGTTTTCCAGAGACTAGGACAAAATAGACACGTCAGTAGAAAAACTTTTGAATCACGTTTGTGTAATCAAAGTTTCATAAAATCTAATTAGTACCGAATACCTTTTAATTCCATAATAAGTTTCGTTAAGAGTATTGTATAAAATAAGATTTTCCATATAGGTATTGAGCAATACAGAGTGCAACAATGTACTTATATACAATTTATTTCAATTTAATGATTAGCGAACTATGTAGCAATCATAATAAATAAACATGAATGAATTTCAATGCAGATATTATTTGACCTAGCTCGTCTCCAAATATAATTTGCTGGATTTGGCTTGTTTATTAATACATCGACCTCACATTTGCAGCGGTGCATTTCTGCAACGGAATTATTTATTAGCCAAACTTTAATCCAACGTTAATAAATAATATTGAATTATCGTGAGTTCCACAAATATACGCTCGAAAATATTTTATTCCAGCTATTTCGTTCAACTGTTGTATTCCACCAAATAATTCAATAACAAGGTTTGCATTTGACAATTATATTTCGCCTATACAAGTGAAAGTTCTAATTGAGAATTCAATCAATATTCAATGGAAGAAGATGGAATAACTTGACGTCGATTTGACAGCATGAAACTGCAATGAAGTGAGAATAGAAAATAATTGTATGACGCCTCAAGGGCAACCACTTCGACCCTGTAGGATCAAAATACTCCGACGGTGAAAAATATTCCAATCAAATCTCTGAATGGGGGCTGATTCAAGGTCATCATCACTTCATTAGTGACAACTTCAAAATTGATTTTCGCAATATCATAGGATACAACCTCTATTTTCTATATCCAGGCTACAACTCCCATTCCAGATATCGACCTTAAATAAATACAACACAATACAGGGCTCTATTCCAGATGAAAAATATTTCATAATAAAAGTTGCCACTTTTTTCGGAATATATGGAGCCTGCCGGCGTGAAGAGCCGTGACATGTGTTAATAAAAAACATTAAATTAATGAATAATTCATTGTATGTTCAAATTCTAAATACAAAAACGAAAATAGGTCGTTGTTTTTGCATTGTTGGAAAAAAGCATTGACGTGAATTACACCCTTCGGTTATCAATATCAACATTTCTGTTTGAAATATTCAAATTATAAATGCAGTGCTAACCCAGTTGGGATAAACACCCTCTACCATTGCTGAGCTTCTGAACCACACGGAACCGAAGGAATATACAGGTCACTGTTTCAGAAGGTTTCTTGCTTCTTTGCTAGCAGAATTAGCAGCAAACATAACGGCTATTAGGAAGCACAGAGGATGGAAGTCTAAAAGATTAGCTGAGGGTTACATCGATCAATCTATTTTCTATAAAAAGGCTATTGTTGAAAGAATAATCCCAACAGCTAGCTAGAGTGTTGAAGAATCGTCCTCTTCACTTCAAGAATTGAAAGTTAATGCCCATGAAATTGTCAACTCAGATAGTTCAAATATATTACAAGATTCTTCAACATCGTCAGTTATTAATATCAGTATATTTCATCAGTTCGGACTTCCATTGTCTAATATAATATAAACTGATTTGATAACCCTGAAGAAAACCCAAAGAGATTAACCGAAAATAACAATTTTATTAAACAAAAACTGAAATTACAAAGAAATAACAAACAACAACCACCAAACAAATAAAAATTGAAATATTAATAAAAGCTGAAAAAAATTGAAAAAATAAAAGTATTATTAACAAAAAATGAGAAAATAAAAAAAATTAAAAGATTTTCAAACCAAGTTATGTCACAACATTTCGATTGTTAGTATCCACAATCGTCTTCGGGTGATAATAGGACTTATTCCTCCAAAATCTGACTACTAATAGGTCATTCGAGTGCTTTCAACCTATATCTTCCCTCTTGCCGCTTCATTGGTTTTGGCGGGAGAATTTGTTTTGGCGGGAGATGACCATTTGGCGGGAGTTGGTCGTTTTTCGCATGATTAGAGGTTTCCATATGTTACGTATCTCTACGCTAGCTTGACTGAATGCGTTGTTGGAAAACATATACGCGACTTCTTTGAATTTTCTCCTAAGCCAGTGTTCCTCTTTGTGGATGATTTCAGCTTGAGCTCACTTGATATTGTGTTGATGAGTCCAAACATGCTCTGCTATTCCGGATTTGCTGGTTTCTCCTCTCAGCAATGCGAACTTTCAATGGCCAATGGCGCAGGGTATCCGGTATTGGTTATAGCCAATTTATATATGGAGTAGTTTGAAACTTTGGCCATTGAAGAAGCCCACAAGAAGCCCCGAGTCTGGTTGAGATACCAAGACGACACTTTCATAATATGGAACCATGGGATTGCAGAACTAGACACTTTCATGAAGCACATCACAACATGAGTCCAGTTATCACCCACGATTATGGATACTAACAATCGAAAAGTTGTGACATAACTTGGTTTGAAAATCTTTTAATTTTTTTTCTTTTTTTATTTTTTGTTGATAATACTTTTAATTTTTCAATTGTTTCAGCTTTTATTGATATTTCAATTTTTATTTGCTTGGTTGTTGTATGTTATTTCTTTGTAGTTTTTGTTTAATAAAATTGTTATTTTCGGTTAATCCTTTTGGTTTTTTTCCGGGTTATCAAATCAATTTTTACTATATTGGACAATGGAAGTCCGAACTGATAAAATACACCACGAATCATTGTCAACCACCTTTAAACAAACATCAATATCAGTAGTTGTTCTGATTGTACTTTTCATATTGATGTTCGTAAATAATAATAGTTATGTAATTAAAGTATATAATACATTCGTAACAGAATTTAATTATTTCTCTATCTATGTTCATAATAAAACCTCCTTGAGAATTAAATAATTATGTTTTGTTTATTGCTGTTTGGTGGAAAAAAATCGTGCTGAACTACTTTTAACACTAGTGTTAAAAATATTTTCAATATGACTTTTAATACTTCTGATAGCCATTAAAAATGTCACTTTTAACGACAGTTGTACAAAAATACATTTTGGTACTGTATTCGATATAGGAACCATGTTTGTGGTATGAGTTAAGAGATTAATTAACTAATTGATTTTATGCAGAAAAATCAAGTTAATAATAATAGGTACCTGTAAATATCATATCTCTTGAAAATATAATTTATGATTCAAAATATGAGATGAGAAATAACCCACGAAGCGACAATATACAAAAATGTTGTTCATTCTGTATTACATCGTGTGTGTACAACTAAAAACGCAATTCATTCAATAATGATGCGGCAAACTGTCCGAAAAATAAACAACCATTTTGCATCGACTGCAAATAACATCAGATTGAAATTTATTCTCATGCACTCTCCAATATGTTGCGTTCACCAGTAGCCAGGCGCATATGCAAAGAGTTAATCCAAATTGTTGGCTCAAATTATCCAATTGAAATATGCTTCAATTAAAGTAAACAACCGTAGTTAATTAAAGCGTACACATATTGGTCGGAAACCAGGTTAATATTTAATGATAAGCGATGTCAATGCTGGGGTTAACTGGTATTTAGCAGGTGCTATTACTTTGAATCTTTGAAATATTGTCGGCAATTTCCAGGCTTTATATTGGTATGCGTCGATGCACGATCCTACCATTATATAAATTATAGCTGCTCCGTCACCTTAATAGCAGAGGCTTTCATAATTATTTTGCTTTAAATCCGTCGTCGAACGCAATTATGGAAATAGTTTAAGTGCCAAGGAAATTTAAGTTCAAAAGCGATGAAAGTAAATTGATTTCTTATAGTTTCATCGGTCACTGAATGAAGTCTACTCGTAAGTACTTCAAGGCAATCTTTTGAGCAACAAAGTGGCAGCAAGCGCAGATGTGGATCTGCTACCCAGGTAGATATTGGGGGAGGAATTATTTTTACGTTGAATTTCAACATCTTGAATCTCAGAAATAGAGCGGTGCATATAAAATGTTTTTCTTGAAAATCATGCAAGAATTATGTATCACCATCCAGTATCAGCATTCAATTATGAAACACCTTGTAGATCAATAGTACGGTTTCATCAATGGAATATCAACAGTTCTGTTAGTATAACAAAAAGACATACATATGGCAATTGAAAATGAGTTTCAAATAGAGTAAATCTACACTGATCTTGATCTTTGCCATCTAGATGGCAAAAGAGACTTTGTCGAAACGTTGTGAGAATAATCCTTATGAGGTAAAATCCACAGAACAAAGAGTAAATCTACACTGATCTTGATCTTTGCTATCTAGATGGCAAAAGAGACTTTGCCAAAACGTTGTGAGAATAATTGTTATGAGTGTACAATACACAGAATAAGGAGCGAAAACCAAGAAAACAGGTGTAATGGCTTATCTGAAAATATTATTATTATTGATCAGTTGCAGTTTATTTCGTCTTTCGTGTTGTATTCATCATTCTATACTGTTTAATATTAGTTGAATATCTTATTTGAGCAACACTTCATTGTGAGATTTTTTGCAGGTGTTTTCAGTCGCAGGCCCAGAAGAGAGATAATAACCTGCCTAGGAACCTATGCGACTGTATTTTAAGTGGAAATTTACGCTATTAAATTGTGTGCAGGGAGATTGGAAAAATTCAACCTCATACACAACTCAATATTCTCCGGCAGTCAAACAGCGTTGGAAGCTCTTGGCTTCTACCGAGCAGCGTCTATATTGGTATCAAATTGCCAAAAACGACTCTCCTCGATAGGAAGACCTAACAGATTGTCTCTGGTCTGGATTCCCGGCCATACTGGCCTGGAAGGCAATGAAGCTGCTGACTCTCTTGCAAAGGAAGGTGCTGCAAACAGCTTCATCGGACCAGAACCTGTCATTCGCATCGCCTTAGGCTTTGCCAAACAAAAATTTGAACACCTGGTTGGCAAGAAGATGCCACTTCTGGCAGATTCTTTCAGTATTGATTCACTTGAAGGTGTTTATTCACCCTTCGAAGTTTGATACCAAACAGTTGTTGGACTACCGTAGGTATGAACTACGATGTCCAACAGGCCTTCTTCGAGGTCAATGTCATTTGGATCATCATATTCAGATACTCGGTCTATCGGAAGACAGTGTGTGTCGCCTCTTCTTCCTTTAGTCATCTTCATTTTCTTCAGGTTGGAAATTTTTTCCTTAAACTTTCTACTGTCTTTCTTCAGGGGGACGAGTGGTTCATAACTGAAGGTGTTTTTTGGTAACGACATGAAGATCAATGACCTCTCCTGACTGGGGTATTTGATGAACAAACTGTTCATTTCAACAGACGTCGTGGGGCCTTCACTCAACCGAGCGACGGGGCCTTCTAAATAGAGTGGGGTCGTCTATAGTGAAATCTACAGCTTCCCTAACTAATGGATTATCATGAGTTTCCGCAGAACATTTCGGTCTTCAACTTCTTCGGTCAACATTTACAGCACAACACGTTCAGCCAACTTGGCCGTTGAGCAAAACAGACTAATCGGACGATGATTCTGGGGAAACAGCGGGTTCTGGCCCTGTTTCGGAATCATGACGACAACGGCATGCTTCCATCTTCGGGGGAAGTATCTGAGGGCGATTGAACTGTTGATTATGTCCAGTAGGTATCTATGAAGTTCTCCGGGAGCTGCTTCTCGCCTCTTCTTGGAAAATGATCAAACAGCAGATCACATACTTTGTGCCTGCCCCGTTTGGAACCGAATCAGGTATTTAGAGTTCGGCAGGGCTATAGTCTTACCATCTGACCTGAAATACCATTTACCATATGAACTAATCGGCTTCGTTGAGGAGCTGGGTTTATTTGGTCGAGTGAGAATAGGTGTGATCCACAATAAACCCTTCGGATTGCGCCCCCTTCATATTTATCTTCATATTGGGAACTCAGGAGTTCCCAGAATGTTGGAAAAATGTCGAGTATGTCCAATTCATGAAAAGAGCGATGTTACACCATTAAAAAAGTATGAGCTATTTCAATTCAGCATGAGTTCGGTACATTTCGTTAACTTTCCCATAATTGGACTCTGCTGTAATGGTTTGACCCGGTTGCAGAAAGTTATAGTCAATCACACCAAGCGTTGACCACCATACAATAACCATGGTCTTTTTTTGGTGGGTTCTCGCATTTGGGAGGTTCCTGGATGACTCACCGGTTAACAACCATTATCCTGAATGGCTTCTGTTGTCGTAGATGATCCACTTTTCATCACACATGAGGATCCAATCCAAAAACGGATCGTTTCGGTTGCGCGAGCAGACTTCGAAACGGGGTAATCTCAATCGATCGATCAAATCGTGTGGCAACCATTTTTCGACTTTTTTTATCTTTCCAATACGTTTTGAACCATAAAAAACCGCATGGAAGCTGACGCCTAGTTCTTCCGCCTTCCTACGCACCGTTTGTAATAGAATAGAATAGAATAAAATAAAATAAAATAAAATTGAATAGAATAGAAGAGAATAAAAATTTATTTATACTGAACAACAAACAGAATGGTTTCCACTTACATGATGTATAGTTTTTTCAAAAGTTCCTTACATATAGTATTCATTTAGTACCATTGATATAGTTAAAATCGATATAAAATATTACAATGTAAAACAGTAAATAATAAAATGGGCGTGAAAACATTCAGACATATTTGAGCATTCGGAGGAGTTCTCCCTTTGTAATATCGTATATATCCAATTCACAATTACTCGCCAACTGTTTCGAGACATTGTTGAAGAGGAGACAAATTGTTTGAGATACGAAATAGATTGTCTTACGTCAGGTACAATAAAATCACTAATACAGAGAATTTCAGGTTCCTTCAGTTTTCTAAGAATGTTAAAAATAAAAATGACTTCCGAGGACTCACAGCGGGCTTTCAATGGATGCATGTTAAATTCTTGTAATAGAATACGATATTAATAAAGGCCAAACATTGCGTTTTCTTAATATTAATTTCTGGACTTTTTCTATAGTATCAGAATATAAAAAGGTCTTTGGATTCCAAATGACACAACCATATTCCAGCTTAGAACGAACAATGGAGTTAAAAGAGTAACAAACAAGTACCGTGATTGAATTCACGGCTAGATCTTAAGATCCCGAGATCTTTCATCTCATTGATTCTCTGTAAATTGGAATAATTAATGAAATAGTCCTTGATAGTTGGTGACTTCTTTCGTGTGAAACTCATTATTTTGCATTTAGCTTCGTTGAGAGATAGGTCAGATACTGAAAAGTAAGTAGATATATTATTGAAATCATCTTGAAGTATATCAGAATGTTTTTCGCTTTCAATTCTTGTAAACAGCTTGAGTTCATCGGCATATTTACCGATGCATATCGGCATCATTAACAAATAACACGAAAAGGATAGGTCCCAAAATCGAGCCCTGCGGAACTCCCGAAGTAGCGGTGAATTTGAAGGAAGATACGTTGTTAAACTGTACGAAATGTATTCTGTTGGATAAATAGCAGTGAAAGAAATCAAGTGTGTTGTTTGTGAAACCGAATACTTTCAATTTCAGGATCAAAACCTCGTGATTAACTCTGTCGAATGCCTTGGCCGGTCAGTGTATATAACGTTTATTTGATAGTGATAGATAATGGGTTAGTCTCCACCAGGGTTCTCAAATCCTTGTTCTGGATTACTGTAGGTCGACCATTTCGGGGTTCATATTTGAGGCTAAAATCCTCAGAGAGAAATTTCGCAAACCAGTCAAGGACAGTGCGTTTTAGAACATTATCATGGTCAAATGCATGGTTAATTTCATGTGCTGTTTCAGCAGCGCTTTGGTTAAATTTCAATTCGTTTAGGAAAATTGATCTAATATCGTTTAATGACCCTCAACTAAAAAATGGGAAAAAACAGTATCGATGTAAAGTTCACAAAATTCGCTATCGATCAGTATATACCAGGACACAGTAGTACAATAAATATTCATTGAGATATGGAGCAACAGAAACACATGACATTGAAATGGACAAAACTTTTGAAACAACCTAATGTTAACAGTCTATAATATTCACTAGATTTGCGATTGCATTTTTATTATGTTCAAGCTAAAATGAATTCGAATAAACCACCAGCACCGGTACAATTTGAATGAAACTGGGTATTGGATTTTTTATCGCTAGTTTCATTAGTGAAACAAATCAACATGAGCAATATGGAGCATCTCCATGGTAACGATCGAAGTAATTAATCAAGTTGTGTTGCGAATTCAGTTCCAATCAATGCATTTACTATTGATAGGAATCCTTGATTTACGCTCCTAATTTATAACATCCAGGAAGAAATTTATGTGTGTTGAACTGTTGCACTACTCAAAATTTCTAGGCGAAATAACAACAGAAAAAAAAGTTTTGTTAGGCATGCGTTTTCAAATTCATCTGAAATCTGGTAACATTATCACAAAATCCCTCGAACATATGGAGAACATTTTTTAATCACCATCATGGGTAGTGTTATTAATAATCAAATAACAGATCAAACTATTCATAATTTGAAATCTGAAGAAATGAAAAAAATTACAAAATTACAACATTAAAGGTTGATCCGTGATTAATTTTAATCTCAAATGATATATCAAATTGTTATTAAAGTATGATTATTTCTTAATTTAGTTTCTCGTAAAATACAATAGCAAAAGCGCAACACAAAACAATTGTAATTTATAGGTGAATTAATTTAGAACATTAACTTAGAAAGAAAAGTTTAGGTTTTGTACTTTTCTATCTCTATACAAAAAATGTGTGAATCTTTGAAAGTAAAGTAGAAAGCGATTAATTTCTATATACATTCTTCACAAAGATATGTAAATCATGCGAAAAAGTAACCGTCAAACACAACACTGGAAGAAAAAGCCCTCCCGAAATAACTACTTTCATATAAACATTGAATTAAACAAAAAAAAAACAATACTTTCGAAACAACTGAATTTATATCAGCAATCAATTATACAAAAAAAATATATTTCACTATTCAGTTTGTATACTCCAAACATTCGCTATGGAATTAAATCAGATATCAGTCACAGGATTGCTACACAATATAATATATGAAAGAAGTTGAATTTCACTTACACGGATCACTGTCATCCTCAATTGCTGACATCAATTAGTAGTTAGTGTGACCTCTTCTGTGACACTACTGTGCATTGAAACAATCGAGCGTTCGATTTTTTCTTGAGTAATATTGTTTCATTTTTCCACTGCTGCTTCAATTTACTCTTCTGCATGTTGTGAACTGCTCTAGAAACAAAATCCCACATGTTCACAATAGCATACAGATCCGGTGAGTTAGCTGGCCAGCCTAGTCGGGTAATTTTCGCCCAATGAAAATAAAATTCTCACCTAATTCGTTTCGTAGTGACTAAATAGTGGACACGACAACATTTGCAATATAAACTTGATCTGTCATGTTATCACGTATAGAAATTATTGGAGTTCAATTATTATCATGACTTTCGTCAAGTAACGGGTCAGTCCATTCGTAACAAGAATCAATACTACCTCTACTATTGAAACAATGTTTCTTACACGAATTATTACTACAATGTTATTGGTGGGAATTGCTTTGTAATATTACTGTTACAATTCAACGAGAGCATAATATTACACAGCCATGAAATAATAATGTTTCATATACATTACATCATGTTACAATCAATGTTAAACGGAGAACTTCTGCCTGAATAAAAAAATTATCGGTGTTTCTTGGATTTTTTCACCACCCACAATACGAAAAAGGGTAAAATTTTTATTTTATTTTGATAAGTTACTGTGGAAACTCGAAAAATTTTAATATACAATTTCGATCCTCTCCATGAGAGATACGAAGATGGTTAAATTGGGGGACCGACTATTACGCATTTAGGTGACTAACAATATGCCGTTCAGAAAGTTCTGAAATTCCGAGTGTATCCGGAGATATCCGGAAAAAACAGAAATTTCGGAAAATTATTTTTATTTTTTCTCGCTTTTTTTTTCGAAGGGTTCGAAAATAAATTGCACTTTCTCATTACCACTCTTTTCCTGCTACATAATGGTGTTTTCAAATTTGCTATCCGACGTTTCGTCTTCTGGCCACATTCATCAACATTTTTTAAGGGCGCTACATTGGATTCTTTCTGTTTTGAATAGAATCATATTTTACATTTTCAATGATGTATCATAAGTTATCAGTCTATTTCGAAAAATTGGAGATATTTAAAGATATTCATTCTTATCATAATAGGCTTTGACTTTGATGTTTCTGAATTAAACTTTCAATTCGTTATACTCAATGACATTTTTTTATTGTACAAGTTATTGAAATGGCTTTCAGGAACGAAAAAAAAAAAGAAGATTTTTGAATACTTCGAAAAATAAAGCCAAAAAAATAAAAACCATTTTCCGACACTCACAGAAGTTGACAAGCTTGTGCGAGCTAAGGACTAACGAGGTGTTACCTTTAAACGTGTGATTCCTAACACGGAAATTCCGAGTACTCGGAACTTCACAACTTTTTCAACGGCATATTCTTAGTCAGGTAAATGCTCTTGGTATCTCTCATAGTTTCTGAGATCCCAGTGGTGAGGATCTATTTTGAAACACTCTGTATGTCGTGAAAGTTTTGAAAATAAATCGAATCAAAGAGAAAATTGAAAAATTTGTAATTTTTTCTTCAATTCTGAAGTTAGATAAGAATTAGTATAATTATTCAACTCTATTTTTATAGGCAGAATTATTGTATACAAAGTTACATTGTATACAATGTTCGCCTTCCTACACCTGTATAAAATTCTCTAACACAATTTTCAATTATTTTCAGTTTATGGTAGGTAAAATTATCCAAAAGAGGTTGATAAAAACTCTATATCCTCCACAAAAAAAAAGACACTCGTTCAAAATGAATGTATATTTCGTTTTCTACTCTATAGAATTATTATCAGTCAAAAGTTATTTCTAACTGAGATATTACTGAAAAACGCTCAATCAACACCCATGTGAAAGTTAATAAATCCTAACAGTCGTGCAAACCTCCATTTACGAAACGGCAATCTCTTCCTTCGCATATGGCGGCGGTGACGAGCTGTGTGTCGCAGGGCATACTTGATGGAAAAGAACGTGTGGGTTAGATACTATGCATCTTTACGTTACATCTTGGTACAGCATATCTGAAGCCATAACTCCGTCTGTCAAGTAGGTACTAGGCACAGACCGTATCTCGTGCACAAGGACATTTTATGTACACAACAAAAAATACATAATATCAAACAACTTGAATGTTGTTGCTGTTTTCTAGACGCCTACTTTGGCTTGTTCTTTAGTGTTGATTCTCAACAGCTTCGAGAAAAAGGGTGTTAGAGAGATTGAAATTGGATCTGCTTTGTAACTGTTTACTATTGATAAAGGATTTTCAAAAAGTGTAGATATACAGGGTATGCTACTGAAAACGCAACAAATAAATAAGTACCATTCCTGATGAT
>WOGP01001297.1:0-19673 GCA_015342065.1 Leptinotarsa undecemlineata | reverse complement strand
AGATAGGCATAGGGAACCCTGATACAGTTTTGAGGAAAATCTACTTCTGCGTCAAATTACGCCACCAAATACGGGATGTTCCATTCAACTTTGAGAAGTTATTTAATTAAATGGGTGTCCAAATTTTGAGGCAATTTTTTTCGCCACTCGGAATAATATTGCATTAACAATTTGATGTGGTTGTTAACTTTAACCTTTGGGCTAAGCAGTACATTCAATTACGAGCAGCTCGTTACACGTTACAGGGTGAAAACAATATTTACATTATGGTCTGTATTTTTAAATTTCTCAGAAATGATCAGTTTCAGGTATGGAAAATATAATAGTAACTCACCTTTATTTTATCTATAGTATCTAAATATATAAAAAAATATAGGGTGATCCATAAGAAAAAATATAACTTTGTATAACTGTATATTTCAAAATAATTTTGGAATATGCTCCTCAGGGACCCACATATGACTGTGCTAAAAGTGTTTCCCTACCTCTCTTCATTTCTCGTAGAAATACTAGGGGGAATGTGGTGTGCCACCCTGTATATCTCACTTAAAGAAGGTCTATAAACAACATATAACATATCTATAGTATTGAAGATAACCTATTGATAATTCTATTGAAAACACCTGTCATTCAGCAATATACATAATAACAGTTTCAGTGTGGAAGGTTTTCAATGATTCCACAGCAGCTTTCTAATTATAAATACTCTTACCGTTATATGATGAAAACTAATATCACTAACGATGACCATAATTGTAGAATTTTCACAATAAATTTTATTCAAACAGGCGTTTCAGGTGAAATTAAAATCTTCTCGTCTTACTTGATGTAAATCACGAAATATCAGGTTTGTTGGATATTCTTCCTTTTTATAATAATGAAGATATCAAGTCGAACCGTCATGTATGGTCATCAAAGCATTGGTATTTTCTCTAGATACTGAACTTTCTTCTGATCAATTGCCAATTCTCAACAAAATCATTTTCTATCAGATAAATAACTTTCACTATATATCATTTCTACATAATGATCGCTTTAGGCAGTTTTAACACATACCATGAATCATGCATAAACAAATTAATCAGCTAGATTGTAATTTTAAATTTGTACCTACTGAAGCCCACAATGAAACGATCTCGAATCCATTATGCAATATCCATCATTATACTCATTACTAAAAATAAGATACTAACGGAAGTCGTGGAGATGAGTAGAAAATTTTAATCCTCGCAGAATTACATTCCGGAAGTATTCGAAATAAAAGTCTGAAAAAATATACGACATGTTACTGAATGACTGCGGATTCAATCACGCAAACTAGTGATCAGTGCTGATAACGTAGTAGTGCGAATACATTGCGGCATTGCGGATTACTTTGAATTATGTAAACTCGTCTACTGAGAAGGTTTATTAGGAATGAATACTTATAGTATCAAGCAGTATTCAAGTAAAGATTATTTCGTAACCAACTTTATTTCAAAGAAAAACTAGGGTATCAGGGTAACACACGTGTTACACGGAGTGTGCCCGTTTTCATCCTCATGCAGATAATGAATTATTACAATGCACAAAGATTAATGGAAACTGAAACCTCTAATACTAGTCCCATACCAGAACACCAGGAGATAAACTATACAGGGCAGTGTTTGTGTTGTAGATAAATATAAATGTTACAGATTTAATTTATTCTCTTCGAAATGAAAATTGTATATTATGATGAAGGACCTACATTCATAGTTAAAATTATTGATAGTTATAGCGCACAGTATACTGTGCGCTATACTGTGCTCTAGATATATTTAAGTATAGGAAAAAAACTACTTATTTTTTTAATGTATGGTTTTAGATAAATATGTTGAAATAGTCATAAAATTAATGGTTGTCGTTAGCTCATTTTCAAAATAACTTCATATGTATAAGTGCTTCGCAAACAAACTCATTTATAAATCAGTATGTAAATATATTATTTTCATGAATGAATGAATTGATTATCACTCCTTGTTAAATAAAATTAGACAGGTTTTGCTGGATATGGAAAAAAGTGAGTTAGGAATGACTGTCACCTAGTATGAATAAAACGTGCACGCCTTTATCATTGAATTAAAAATTAGTAGATCAAAAGATCTCACAGAAACTATTTCTTTTGTATTCTGAATGGGTCTCACGAAATCTGTGTTAAACATTCAGGAAATATTTAATTAACTGGTACAAGTAAATGCAAATAGTGTTCTGCTTTAAACAAAAGAGGTTCTGTAGTATGGTGAGTCAAACTCATCTTCTTTTGAAATTTATGTTGATTAATTTTCTCGATATCGAACTGAATACAAGTTACTTGAATAGAAAATGTTACAATTTCTGAATTACACAAAAGCAATATCAATTACCCACCATTTGATATTTATAAGATTATGAGAACAAGTAAAAACACTCTATTACAGTTTAGTAGAAAGCAATATCCGATACAGCATATGGTTGTGGAGCTGTGATAACTGATTTGTATCGCTTAGAAGATCCCTAAAGGCGGTTCTTGAGAAGTATTCAACAAAAAACACGCAGACCCCTGTGATGATTATTATTGAAAATCTAATATATTCGATATTTAATAGCTCTTTTTGCTGAAAATGAAAACTTTTTATTATAAAGAAATTCAGATCACCCACATAAAACTTAAATGCACATCAATATATTGAGTCAATATAATGAGTCAAATGCAAAACGCTCGAACCATATATTGATACAAAATTATTACACTCTTTCACACGAAATTGAATTAATCTAAACCGCTTCAAAAAGAACTGAAAAATACGAAGGCGCAAAAGTCCACCAACAATTTCAAGAATGAATCTCTAATTTCCGAATTAAAACTTAGTAATTAATTAAATTCCTAGTTTAAAGTCAGACATGAAAAACTCCTACTTAAATTTCAAAATTTGTCAGTGAGGTGAAATCTTAATAAAGGATTTCCTAAGTGCTAAGTGAAAAGTGTACCTGTCTGGAGCAACTCAGAGGATCGAAGTCACTGCCTTTTAGGGCAGACTCCAGCCAGGAGGAGTAACAGTGGGTGTCACCTTCAGAGAGTACTCCGCCAGTGAATCAACATGCCGACCACGTGCAGACCTCGTGACGACACGTGCCCACCGAGAAAAAAAAACAGGAACACAGGTTGCTCCAATTTCTTTCATTCTTATTTCCATTTTATTCCCCACCATTAACCTCACAACATCCATTACAACACGTTCAATCAAAAAACTAACAATTACACACTCTCAAGCGGTCCAATAATAATCATGTTCACGACGCACCTTATACATAGAAAATACTACAATACGTTGACGACACCATATTTTACACATCTGTGACGCATCAAGCTAATTCCATCCAAAATCCAAACCATCCTCTTCAGGCATCTCAACTCCTTCAACAACCCCAAAATCCAACCAAACAACTAGCGCATCAGACTTTTAGGTGAGGAAATCCAGCTGCCGGATGTGGTGTCCTTTTTGGGGGTCACCTTCACTAGGACCCTCAATTGTGAGACTGATATCCAGCAATGAAGTACGAGTATCCAGCTCAATGAAGTACGCAAACGAGCGAATTTCCTAAAGGCCCCAAGGGCGAGAGGAGGTGTACTGTAAACACTTCATTACACACGTATATAACGTAACTAATAACAGAGAAGAAAATCCTACGAAACATTGCATACCTATACTACACACACCCCTTGGACACCCTATAGAAAACCATTAGTAATATAACCAAAACAGCAATGACACCCATTCCTTCTCGATTGCAGGAGCTCCGACTGAAGTATACCAAGAGAACCATATCTACCACCAAACACCATGGAGACACTAGCCGCCCCCTGGAGACCGGAGCCACACCTCTGGAAGACACCGTCCTGGAGAAATACCCTATGGCTATCAGTTAGAGAGCCGCCCGGAGCTCCTGCCAACACACCAATACAACACAAACCTACAACCACATGCCAAAGACCCATGCGAGACACGAAAACGAATAAACAACACAAGAAACCACACGATCCAGCTCAACGACAACCACCTCAATCATCCGGACACCCAATTCACACAGAACCCAGACGAACCAGCCCAATGAAGACCACTGCCATAAAAACGGACACCGACTAACTAATTCTACTAACCTAGAATTAAGTAACCATGTATAAGAATTATTTGTACTAACTAACCCGCCCCTGAAAAGGAGTAAATACTATAACAGGGGCCCACACCTAACCATAAGTATAAAAATATAATGTAAAAACACTAAGAACTAATAAACGTATTTGAATTGAATTGAAATTGTTTATATTGTTATGAAATGGCATTACAGCAAATACAGAAAAACCAAGTAATTTTTTTCGAGGTCGATTTCACTTCGAATGTATTACTGATAAATTTGAGTAAATGCAGTATTGCAAATAATACATGTGTCATATAATAAATGGTATATTATTAAGGTGACCCAATAACAAATTGAGATATGTAATCGTATTTAAATATCATCAATAATGTCCTCACACACAATCAATTCGTCAAAATGTGGGCTGTTGAAAAAATTAAAAACTTCTGCAATAGAACTTTTTTTATCACAAGCTATCCGCCGCTATTATATTGGAATATATGTAAGCCTTACTGATTGAAAATAAATTAATAACATTTCTCATACAGTCCTGCTCTTCTACATCAAATCTTTTTGGTAAACATCTTATTCTACGGGCATCCTTAATTTGACTTATTTCCTGTTTCCTGTACCCGTTTGCTGAAAAAGTTTTGTCAATATGTTTTAGTTCTGCATTTTCATTATTTCAATTATTTTAATTTGTGTAGGTGATGATCAATACATCCCATAAATATATCCTTCTGTCATTCTTCATATTTGCGGTACAACGAATTTTCTCTCCCATACTATTAATTTATTTATGGCAACAAACCTTGAAGCTGATCCCTATTTACTCAAATGGAAGACGGTTAACAAATCCAAAAAATTACATAAAAAAAACCTACATAACTTTTTCAACAGATTTGCGTGTCGAGTAAATATGTGTCTTATAGAAGAAACAGTAAGATGAATCAGGTTTTCAGTGTTTGATGACTCCATATCGTACCAGCTACCAAATGATGTAATCGGCTTGATAACGAAACTGGATTCATTTAGTCAAGTTCGAATAGGTGTGAGCCACAATAAATTTTTTGCGGGTTGCAGTGGAGACTCGAATGGAACCTCTCAATTCAGACTTTTCTACCATCTGCATAATTTTAGAGAAATTAGATTACATTCAAAAGACGACACAGAAACAACTAATGAAGTTATAAATATCCAGATTAATGAGGGTTATACTTCCTAATATAATTTCACCTATTTCCTCAGTTTGCTCAAAATGCGATAAAGTTGTGATAACTTAATAAAATCATATATCCGTTATTGAAAAGATTCTGTGGTGAAAGGACAATGATAGAAAATATAATCTCACCAACATATTTCAACAACAACATATAAGAAATAATCATGGGTCAACCTAACTTATAATTAACTATACCACGTTCTAGATTATTTCGCACAGTA
This sequence comes from Leptinotarsa undecemlineata, assembly GCA_015342065.1. Taxonomy (NCBI): domain Eukaryota; kingdom Metazoa; phylum Arthropoda; class Insecta; order Coleoptera; family Chrysomelidae; genus Leptinotarsa; species Leptinotarsa undecemlineata. The sequence goes on along the minus strand of WOGP01001297.1, from coordinate 14,093 downwards.
TTCGTAACTCCATCAATTATATTCGTCGTCCTATATTTCTCCATTAATATTGTCTAGTCGAAGCGATCATTTTTTAGACATGCCGTTCTGAAAATACGCTTCGTCTTCGAAACTACTGACCCACATATACTACGTCCGTTTTGTTTGTATACATCGAGTAAACTCTTCGAACTAACGTGCAAGAACTTTTGAGATGCCACAGTTTAGTCGATGCATGGTCATTTACGGAAACATCGACCTCAATAATTTCTACATGAAGGTAATGTTCGTTGTATAACGAATAATTTCAGCGATAAATTAAAAATTGAAGTCAGAAATACGTTTGGCAATTTCAAGATGGGAATTTGGGATCCATTTTTCATTAAATGTTCATCTGTTGAAAAAGAACTGTTAAAATCTGTTTTTCCATTAACCAGCTGTCGCCACCTACGAACGACAACTCTCAAAAGTCGAAAATTGTGCGAGCTGAAGAATAACGAGGTCTTGCCTTTAACGTGTGATTCGTGATACGGATGAAGTGGATTGTAGATTCGTAACGAAACATCCATCTTTCATCAATCAACGTTCTTGATTGTTTTTTCATTAGAGATCAAGTTCGGTTATTTTTTTTATTTAGCATACTAAAGAAACTTAATTGTAGAAATGGATGGAAAAAGTCACATTATTCATTGAGCATGGGTAGTACTCTCACAAAGTAAGTTTAGGTATATGAATCAGAATTGATGGAGATGAAGTTATAGGTATATCAAAAACTAAAATGCATCTTAAATTAAAAGGCGTATATTTTCAGAAGAGAAAAATTTTTGGGACAGAAACTTTTTCACTTTTTACTTCTCCCCCTTTGAGCGCTTCCTATATTTAAATGTAAATAGAACAAAGTGTGTATGAGATACCATCGAAATTTTTTTATTCGTTTGTAAGACCTATTGATGCCATTATATGTGGAATATAACATCGTTCAAAAGTCCGCAAAACCAAATAGTGTTTTTTTTTTCGGGATGCATTGGACGTTCTTGCATCTCATGTAGATTGGTATAGTCCCAAATTTGACAATTTTGTTTGTTCACGAATCCATATATCCAGAAATGGTCCTCATCGCTGAAGATGATTTTTCGATGAAAATCAGGATCAGTTGTCAACTGCTCCAGAACCCATTGTCTATGGTCGTTTACTTTCAGTTGCTGGGTCAGTTAAATTCCATACGGGTGCAGGCTCAAACCACGACTCGAAATTCGCAAGTTGTGGTCTGCGAAAGGCCGAGTTCTTGTGAGCGACGCGAAATCGACTGCATCGGATTATCCTGCACTCTCTCACAGACAGTGGCGATGTTTTCGTCAGATTTTGCGTTTCGTCGACTTACGGATGTTGGTCGATCGTTTACTGAACCAGTGAACTCAAATTTATCCACTACATTGCGAATATTCCTCTCGGTAGGACGATTATGACGATCGTTAAATGGGCGAGCACGTTACGCGCTAATGCACATGGTGTTGAATGCTATATCCATCAATAATGATTTGTCAAAACAGACTGAATAAATTGCAATCAATTTGACAAATGTAGCTTCAACAAAATGGCCGTTGTCAATTGTCAAAGTTTGGAAGTCCCTGTTGGAAGACACATTACAAAAAAATGTGTGAATCTTCCAAAGAAAGGAAAAAGCAATCAAATTAAAAAAAATAGCCAATACAAAGTTTTGTATTGGGTATTGGTCATATTATTGATCTCTCATAAAAATTTAAACAATATTCCTATGACTGGGATTCAATCAATCTACGGAATACTTATCACATTCACTCAGTATTGTACGAAACAAGATTTGATATTTTTTATTATTGAAGTAACTTGTTTAAATAACATTAAAAAAAATTAGATATCTATAGTAATAGAATTTGATGAAACCGCAAAACTTTTTTCCGTTTTCTGTGTCATTTTTACAGTACCTACTCCTGAACTATGAGAATCATTTTTGATCAACTTTTTTATATTATTTTAGTTAAGCAACTTCAGAGGTAATAATGAACTTTCCACCATTACAGGTTTGTGTAACGATAGAAAAAGAAATAGATGTCTTCAGAATTCAGCAGACAGTATTTAAAAAAAAATCAAAACTTTCGTTGATTCATGATGATTAGGGATTTTTTTCTCCTATGAAATGAATTTCTTAGCCTTAGACATAAATAGAATCAGATTTCTAAATGGAAAATCGAAATTGAATCGAAATAGAAATAAAGCCATAGACATAATGCCTGGAACTGAGTCGAACAGTATTAAAAGCTTTGACATCATTCACTTGTGAGTCGAAAGTGATTTGAGATTACAAAACTGCCCTAAGACAATTTTCAGAGGCGAATCAAGTGAACTATCCAGATCACAAAGGAATCGAATGAAATGAGAAAGTTTATATTCTGGGGTAACACTCTCTTCTCTAAGACGGAATCTCTCTCCCATATGGAGAGTTTCATCAATGGGAATCAATCAAGATATTACTGGAATAAAAGGCCGACAAAATAATTATACCATTCCATAACTAATATGAACAGCTTCTAGATTTGAACAAAAAATATCTGTGATTGGTGATGGAACACTTTACAGAACACTGCAAGTATTATCTCTGTAAAATGCTACTGCGGCTATACTGCCAAAACTACAGAAAAAGTATTTTGTGAATACCAAGCTCTGGCCTACAAAAGCTTCAGTTTCCTTGAAGGGATAACTCTGTGCCATCATTGAACTACATTCTAGAAAATTAATTTAACTCTCCAAAATTTTATTACATAGATGAATTGGGTTGTGTGCAGAATACCCGATATGTCGTAATTCCGTTAAGTAGGAGGGCCTTACGACCCATTACTGTAGGAATACCGTATTATGAATTGCTTGTAACTCACAATTTTTGTAGTCCCGAGATAAGGCATAAATATTATCCATTCCTTTTTTTTATTCAAAGTCATAAAGAGTATCATCACCTGCTCTCAACACATATGTTGAAGTTTTGGGTTCCTAGACGGGCATCTAGAAATATTGTTACATTTTATCTCAACACTCCGCGTACAAATATAATGAAAACATCTCCAATTTATACAATGTGCGATACCTCTAATTCTGTTAGTCGTGTCCTAGATATATTCAACTGTCAAAATATACAAATCAAAAGACATTTCTCAGCTAACTGACAGTTCTTTTTTTTTTAATAGATTCGCAAATTATATTATGTAAGACCATATTTGTAAATGTCACTGTTACTCCCTATTCTGTAATAGTGTATGAAATAATCAAATGAATATATAAATAAATAAAAATAAATGAATAAATAAATTTCAATTCACAATCTGGTCCTCCCAACCATGTTTCGAAACAAGTTTGATCATTTCTTGTTTTTTTAATTTTCACACTTAACACTTCTGGATTCAACACACAAGGTATCATAATGATATTTAGCTGGTATATAAATTTTCTTTCTTGAAAAAATAGAGTAAAATTATTTTTAATTCACGTACGCTCTATTATTTAAAAAACTTAGATGAATAAAAGTGAAACTGGAACCTCTGGCGTAGAATAAATCCAAAACAAGTAGTTTTCCCAATCTCCTGAGCTGAAATACTCTTCTCGAAGCGCGTTTCACCAACCAAGTTGGCGTTTTCACTTTTCTTCATCTCCTGAAAACGTAAACTTGGCTGATGAAACGCGCGATGACAAGAGTATTGTAGCTCCGGTGATTGGAAAAAAACTTATTTTATAGTTACACAAATCTTTTATCCAAAACCTTTCACTCTTTACGATTACGTTGATCATTTTCAAATTCAAGCTAATAGGAGAGTGTAGACTTAGACCTTAAGACACGACAAGAAACATATATAAATGTTTTCTATTTTAACCGACAAAAAACAACAAAATATTCAAGAGATTTAAATTGTTTGGAAAGTTCGTAAATGAATTATGCAAGTGTGGTGGTTCACTCGATTGTGGCAAATACGTGATATACATGTACATGCATGTTCCGTTTCCATTTCGAGTGATACACATAAAAGCGAAATATATTTGTTAGATTTGGAGATTCAGAATTACACATTCTAGTCGTAGCACACGGAAGACCCCGATATACGAATATTGGTTCAGTGAACCACATTCTCGATAAAATAAAGAAGACAAAAGAATGTATCCTCAATTAAGTGTTACTCATTCACCTAGTAATGAAGTGTTTTCAATAGAGTACAACTTGATATCAGCTTGGAACTGTTGGAAACATGTATGTCTATTCATCTTTTCCAACACCTGTGGGAGTAATATTGAACGCGAATGTTGTTAATTTCACCATATTCAAATATCTGGAACTTGAAGGAGAAATAACTACCCAATATTCACGGGTTGTATTAGAAATATTTCGAAAAAAATGGGGGAGGAAGGTTGCTGCTAAAGTACTAGAAGGAAGTATGTGTTCAATTGGGTTTTTTTCGATAACCAGTATTCGTCTCCACTGAATTAGTGCAAGTCAAAAAATTGAGGTATCTGTTTGATAGCGAGAAGATGATTTATGAAATCAATTCTATATTTCGCAAACAATATAATTTTGACAAAAATCCAGAAATATCTAGATTATTATTTTTAAATGCCGATTTCTCAATATGCGTTGTGTCGGTTGTGATTATTGTACTGTTTAATTTCATTTGCTACTTTTCGAATCGTGATATTTACAAAATATGCCAGAAATGCATCATCTTCAAGAACGTTTTTTTTTTGCCATTTGCAGTTTCGTTTTTTGATGCTTTTAGTCAACTTTCTTCTTCAGAAAAAATCCTCCTGAAACAGCTACTTTCATATAAACATTGAATTACACGGAAAAAAATTATTTGTAAACAAATGCTTTTATATGAACACTGAATAATACAAAAAACACTTTTTTCTACTCAGTTTGTTTTGCAAACATTCGTTATGAAATTAAATCAGATATCATTCACAGGGTTTCTACAATATATACTGAATGAAAATAAAAACCTCAGTTCATTAGAACACTGTCATGCTCACTGGGAGATTACTTCCTTCCTTTCATTGGAAAATTCCCACCTTCCTCTGTATCAAGATGGAGTAGTAGTAAGCCAAAACTTTCGTTCCCAAGAGTTAGTCACTCCTAAAAATATAACCCTTTCAAATTACTGTAATGATTTACTTCGTTTGTGGAAATATTAAATTCCGCTCTAGATTGAAAAATTTTGATCATACTCACGGGCAATATTTTTGCTCAGATGGTGGAATGCTTACCCTTACAAAAATCCGCAAATAGTTGTGGAGAACTACAGCTTTCTCAACTAACAGCTCGGCCACCTTAAATTTGCGTTATTTGCCCCCTTGTGTATTCTCCAACACTAGATTATTAATGCAAAACTATTTATTCTCTGTGCATATTCTACTCATCCGGTAATTAAATACTTTATTGTAGATATAAAAGTGAGCCTGGATACAGACTTGTAAGGTTAACATGCATGCATGTTGTAGTGATATAGTGGAATTCTCTGATTTCCTCCAAGAAAACCCTTTTCCTAATGCACTAGCTTAAAAAATTGCTGAATTATGGCTCAAACCTACTCCCCGCATGTCAACCGTGGCAAACGTGTAATATGCATTACAGGTTGCCATCAAAAGCAAACTATAGTTTTCTTATATATCAAAATGCACACTTGTAGAGTCTTTTGAATCTACAATATCATTATGTTTCCCATATGCAGTTTGGAAAATTTCATCGATTGCGTTCTGGTGGGTAAATGAGTTGTAAAACATCCCAAATAATCTTATTAGTTTCTTCAATAATTTCATGGGCAATAGCTTCACCATTCCTGTACCCCATAAAATCTTTTGCATAAAAGATTGCTGCCAAAAAGCTGAAATCATTCTGTACAAAAAAGTCTGGATGCACAGTATCAATTACAGCTGATTCATTTATGTTCATCAAACAGTGATAGTTTTTGTATAAAAAGGACTACTCTAATGAATAGGTAAAATATTTCTCTGTAATGTTCAATGTTCCATTATTTTTCCCTATCAACTAACTTTTTCAGATTGTTAAATTGCTATTTTTTTGACGTTCCTCATGTCCCAATGTTACAGTACTCAATGAAAAAACAATTGGATGAGAGCCCTTACTTGGAAAGTTTCTTTTCCCATATGGAACATATGTTCAATATGGAATTTACTTTCTCACTCCCATCCGCTTGAGCGTATATTGGCTGACCTAGCATCTTCAAGAGTGTAATAGCATTTTGAAGAACAAGCGTTTTATCATGAAAAATTCTATTAAAAACCATTATAGATTTTCAACAAATTTTATTAGTATGTGAAAAGTGTGATGAATATTTAGGGCAGAAAGTAACACATCGTGAAGACTTTCTGTCCCAAAAACAACTTCGATCGATCGAAAAATATTTAATTGAAACTTCTTTTAAAGAATGTGTTATGTGTTTGTTAAAACGTTTGGGCTTATGCTCTTTAGATTGTTTGGATATGTATTAGAACTATCAAAATATCGGGCAATTGAGGAAACACCTTTTAATATTCATCCAAATAAATTATATTATTATATTTCAGCTTTTATACCATAACATAAGTACATTTATGCATGACTGGGCGTGAGGTATCTATCTACATGACATCAAATATACCGGTCGTGCATAAAACGGTGTATGTATTTCGGGCGTAATTTTTTATTTATTTATAGACTTCGCCATCGCTTGGGCTATTACTTACACGCTGCTGCGATCCATAACATCCTATTTTACGCCCTTGATACATTAATGACTATTACAACTCAATCTTCACATATTTGCTATATGTTGCCTATATGTAGCAAATATGTGTATTAGTTTGGGTTTCTAGAAAACCCTGTTGTGATTCCGTATGTAGATACTTTCTTCAACAAGTAAATTAATTTCACAATAGATGTTTCTGTGAGTGCCCTACACGTTGAAAGTCATTATCTAATTCACATGATCAAATATGATCATTTGAAATTTGATTTGTTGTCTAATTAATATTTCAGTTCGCACCTTTCACCAGATACGTCACTCTGCAATCTCACTATATGTAGCCATTATTATGTGTCAGTTTCTGATAGAGTACTATCAATTTTATATCATATTTGGTATTTCATAAACATGAGATACCAACTTAAATAATATATGTTATATCTCACAAAAGAAATGGGCATATAACATATATGTAAACGATAAGATATCCAAGAAAGATATCATGAAACATTGGGAATGAAAATAACCCCAGCCGAATGAAATGTCTGAATATTGAGTTGGTATTGCGATTACATTATGCATGCGTGAAACTTTTTCAGCAACTCAATGATACCTTTCACTAGATATCCTTGAATCTGACCGAGAAGCTTAATATACCCATAGCAGTTAGAAATAAAACTCACGAGTGGGATAGAAACACTTTGTTGAATAACAATAAAGGAACACTGTCAAGAAAAGTGGAAAAAACCTGTAAGTGGTTGTGTTGAATTTTAAGTGGCTTCAGTTGGAAAAGATTGGTACGAATCAGGTGATTTGCATCAAAAACTATCTGGTAATCAGAATGCAAATAGAACTTTTGATTTTAGTATTTTTACTTCAGCAGAAGACCTACTATTATTAAGTATTTCCTGAGAAAATAAATGAAACAGAAATAATCTACTTACTCACTATCTTAGGAGTTATTCAAAATAGTAATATTTTTCGACATTTCTGGAAACTCATTAATATTAGTTGGTTATGTTTTATCAAAATCGGATTGAAGATGTTCTCAAAGAAGAGATTTAAATCTTCAACCACTGTCAGCCAACTAGCATAAAGCATGTAAGATATGCTCCTATAAAACTGAAAAACCTTTTGCAACAATATTAGTTTTTATATCATGTATGTTCAGAGGATCATTAGTCCTTTCAAGCATGTCAAAGTGTGCCAATTACCTTCTGATTTTTCTTCAAAAAAAAAAGAACCACCCCTCCAAGAATATACCAGCCCACATATTTACTTTCTGTAGATGGAAAAATAAGGAATTACTTCAACTGAGTTTCCAACACAGTTTCCCACTATAACTTTTATCAAAGTCAACCTTATACAATTACCTAAGGTAACTGCATAAAAATTGAATTTATACATTTTCAGTGTTTATTTTTCAGTTTCGTGAGGCAATTGATTAGCTAGTGTTTTTAGTACCTACTCGTGGGTTATTTTATCGATTTGTCACCTAACCAACTTCAAAAACTATTTATCCAAATCAAAACAAGGTCTTGAATTACCTCAATGGACAGAAATGATAAATCAACTTAATCTACACATGAATAGGTACTTGTTTTAAAACATGACAATCGAATGTATTCCGAAAATAACCACTGAATCAAGGTTTTTCAGATAACCGCTTTAAAAATTTCCGGTTAGTATAGTTAGCATTTGATTCCTTTTGTATCATAGCCTTAGCAAATTCAGAAAACTATTGTTCAAATTGTGTACAACAAGACCCAGGTCTAATTTATAAATGGCGTAAATAAAAATTAATTGAAATGTAACGTCACATATTTTTAAACTACACAGATTTTATTTAAAAAAACTCACATAGTATTCTTTTATTTAAAGAAACATAGTAACAATTTAATTATTTGATAATAAAATATTATGAGAAATAAATACGCCATGATCCTGTCTATTGAATTTATCCAAAACCTATTGATTCATCGGATAATAATGCTTGCGCAATGTTCAATGTGTAATATCAAGAACACAAAGAGTGGATACCAACCACTCCCTGTGTGAACAACATCTGAAAGAATGAATTCTTATAAATTTCTTTGTTCTGAAAATTCAATTCGATGTTTATTTTATACAGTGTTTCTTGAAATGATTTGAAATCTTACAGGGTGAGATTCTGTGTCGAAATCTTTCCATCTCATCTTCTCAAAAAACTTTCCAGGTGATGTTTTTGGTAACGATAATGAAGAGAGTAATAAAATGGTATATCTTTCTTAATTTGATAAGTACTTAATGAAAACAATTGAATTTAATCCTTCAATATTGTATAAACTAACAATCATTTGTATACCTACTTAGGGGTGTAATATCTGTTATATCGACTCACATTGCCGGGCAAATTTTTCTCGTTATATAAACTGAATACGAGTAAAAGTAACATCTGCTCTGAGTTGGGCAGCAGAGCATTACAAATAAAAACAGAAGATAATCATTTCATAACCACATTACAAGTGTGGTCCACTTTTCTCTCCCTATTGACAAAAGTTGTTATTGAAATCAGAGTAACCCAGATTGATGCATTTCGTGTTACTATATATTGTATCAATTCTGATAGCATTCTACAACGCTTTTAATGGGATTTTCATTAAGAGTGATATAATTATATATAATTAATATGAGTAAAATAATAACTGTCTGACAATTCACAAGTGAGAATAATAAATATTACAGAATCAAAATAACACGTTTTGGTTGGTTTCCGGGTTTCATCGTGGTCTAATTCTTTGGTTACAGTCTCCAAATGTTCCAACTGCGACTACGGCAATCATCCTCAATGCAATTTTTCAAAAGATTGGCTGATGCGGAGGACCCCCGCATTTTGTGTTTTGAACACTTACTATCCATATTGAGTAACATATAAAAGTTTAAAACTACCGCAGCTCTTGAAAGCGAAACTTCATCTTTTGGTATCTATTTTTTTACTGATTATTTTCCGCATGAAAAGGGGTAACACAGGGATGAAGTCTTTTCGAGTTCGTTACATTACGGCCGAACAAGTTATTGGTAACAAATACTCCATTTCATGTCAATTGTGGAAATATTTATTTTTGAAACAATCACAACAATAAAATAAAAATAAGTTTTTTGATCAATAATAACGTGAATACAAAGCCTCGGCAAATCTTTTTTGCTTACGGTTGCTCACGGTTAGTGTCGTTGCGATTTAACGTCATCTACTCAACTCAGATGAACCTATCGATTGAGTATGCTTTTTGTCTTCAAATTTTAATCATTTCCTAATGATTACATATCAACAAACGAAAGTACGAAGCCAACTACCTTAAATTATCTTCTCATGTTTTGAGAAAGCCGGAAGTTCTCTGAAACGTTATTGTGTGGGAACCTACAATATTCACTCTTTGAAAACAAAAGAACATGAATTGAAACATCTGCATTGCATTACGCGGTTAGTCCTTAGTTCAATGATGAGCAGCGGTGCTCGGTATCTATGTTACTATGCCAGAACTATGAATAATTGAATAACGAACAGTGTTATAACGAATTCCGCCGGCAGAATCAGTAAACCTTGAAATTCAACATAAGGATCGTGTTGAAAAGTGATAGGACTTTGTACTTCTGTCGATATCAGAGAAATCTTTGATTTGATAGACCTGCTAATGATTTCGAATCCGTTATACAATCCAGTCAGAAGGCGACGGGGCCCAGTTATTTATAATAGAAGACATCACCTTTGATATCTAATATTTATTATTTACCTTTGTGCCTTTATAACTGAATAGAAATATATATTCGGAAGGTTTCATTTGGTGTTTCCAGCAAGGAGGATTTTTGTAAGGGTTGCTATCGCTAGCATCCACATAACCATCCTCCCACTGTAAATAACGTATCGGTACGTATTGGAACTTGCCATTGTCTATACGAAGTTAATCAGAACGGCTCAATAAAAGACCAATGTACTAGGTCTCATAAATTTACTCCCACATGAAAATAAGTATTAGACCTCGTATGAATTATCACGCCGCCCATGCCATATATGCCGAAGTTAAGTAACTATTTAGTTTTTATGTCATTCAAATTACCTTCGTTTATACTACACCTAGCTGGGAGCTAAGTGTTGAAATAATAGTTACCCCAATTCTTTACTTAGCTAAGCTTAGCTCTAAGCTGGAATGTCTACTGCATACGTAGTTGGCATCCACCACTACAACTGTCACTGTCTGCGATTATGTATGGAGCACAAGGTGGGAGATCAGAACGCATGTCAGTCGAATCAGGAGACAAATGAACGCTGCACAGAGGCCCTTTCTGCTTGCTTCATGTGGGGAATATAGCCTATGCCTACGCTCTGTGTAATCTCAGGTATAACACCGCTTCGTGTTGAAGCGAGGGCCAGACATCATGAATAGAGGGGGAATAGGAGGAGGAATATTAAGGACAGAGTGAAAGGAGAGGACAAAATACTCTCCTGGCTGCAAGCAATGTTGTTGGAGGAGAGGGAGGCCGAAATAATTATTAAAGTATACGTGGATGTTGGGGTAAGATGGAAGACGAAAGAATGGACATAAGCTGGGCGTAAGAATATGAATGGGTACAGGTCAACGAAAAAATCCCCGGACAGAGTAGTGTGAATGAGGCAGAATTGATAGCAATTGAGAGAGTGATTTGGAATGTGGGATATAAACGAGAGTGTGACAGTGATGAGCAATTTTACCATAGCTGTGGAACGCATGAAAGCAGGAAGAATGAAGAGTGAAAGACTAGCGAGGATACAGCTAATGATTGTAAGAGAAAAATGTGAGGAAGGCACGGACTTGTCTGATCTGGAAGCGCGGCCATGAGAACAGCTATCTCGGCAAAAAGAAAGCTCACGAGGAGGCTGCTGAAGGCATGGGTAACCTCAACTTACTATGGAATATAGTGAGAATGAGCAACAAGAACGAAGAAAAAAGAGAATCAAAGAACGCATCAAAGAAGAAATGCAGAGAGAATGGGATACCGGAAATACTAAGCGACTGTTCTACAGATATTGTAGAGATAGCACTGGATGACGCGAATGGAAGGAACATAAGGAACGAGAAAATAAAAAGGTTACACTGACAAGAGAAAATGGAAGAAATAGCGAATGAATACGGTTTGTGAAATGATGGGCAAACAACGTGGTGAGAGATGAACTAAAAGGACGAATTCAGGCTCATAGCCCCTATACATTCGCGAGGGTGCCATTCGCCATACAATGGGATAAGTGATCATTGGATTCGAGAATTATGTGCCCAAAGCAAGGGTAGTGAGCCAAGAATGACAATCTTCTGCATTTGTTCGGGCGAAATTTCTACCTTAGTATGGCAAGTCGGCTTGATCTTATGATTTGAGAGTGAAGATGACAGTATTTCTCCAAAAACTCTAAGACAGCCATGTCGAAAGAATGGTCCAGATAGAGCCTGTGGGATTCGAAGAGAAAATCTCGATATTCTATCCGTTTTTCCTTTCCTTTTCAGACGATATTCGTCTCGCCATTAGCTGAAAATTTCACGATATATAGCATCTTTCTCTTTTGGTTGAGAAGATTTACATCAGGCTCATTAGCTTAAATGAACCTGAGGGTGGAGAATGAATAGTTTCAATAATTCGGCATGTCTTGTTTCCCATAACGGATTCAATATCCCCCGCAGCGTAAGACAACACCAATGTCTCATCAATACCGTAAATGTGCCATAGGTGGTAATGAAGCACTATTAGGGCTGTTCTTATGATTAATATCATCATTGAAATGATCGACAACAAACGACTTATCTTCTAGCGCGAACGTGTTCCCTCCATTTCGAACAAGCTCTAGTTTACTTTGCGAGTATCAAAGCTTGTGTGCCAGTGAACGCTCATCCCGGCTTCATTGTGTAATTACCCTACGCAGAATAATATTTGCAATATGGATCTAGTTTTTACGAATTCCATTTGGAAAATATTGAAGAATTTTAACATATATTTCGGACATTCTCCTCTTTTTCTTGTTCCCTTTCGAAAACCTCAGGAGTGTGACATGGAAAAAATGAATATATCTTTTAATTTAGCATGCATTCATCAGATTAGGTGGACCTGATTTATTCTGCATGTTTGTGTTGTCTCAGAAATATTCGATATGTAAATATTAACGATGTCCGGAAATTTTATCTGAAAACTGTTGTTGACTGAAGAAAATTGGAATACATATATTATTTTTCCAATCACATGAGGGGCATTTTGCGTCAACACAAAATTTCAGTATTTTTTTACAGAACAAGCAGTCGTAGAAAATTATTACTGAGCGGTAATTTGCTTCTTTTTTTACTCAAACGTTAATTTTCACTTTAAAGCAGCTAATTTTGTATATTCTATTCTCAGAATTACTCAGACGTGATCCCCAATCAGAGTTTTCGATTGAAAGAAACTCTTTCGGCTGTCGATGTTGAAGCTTGGTTTTTGCAACTAATAGTTTTTCATTAATATTTATGTCCAAGTCCGTGAATAGATTTTTATATGTTTTGCAGTTTTAATGTATTAAAAACTGCAAGAACTATCAGATAACATGAGCACATGGGTATAATTATTATCAAGAAGATTTTCTCTCAACTGCTACATGTATATACCTATATCTGAAATCAGCATTCGAAGACGAGACAATACCATTGTCTTATTTTAAGGACAAATAAATTCAGACCGCAAGTAATTGAAAAATAACGTGACTATTTCATCTATCAAGAATTGCGTTGCATATTTGCTGAATAATTGTGGATAACCCCAAAAATTATGTTTGGTATTCCCAACTGAAAAAATCGCGTTCCTACATAAAATATATTTCAATGGTTTCTAAAAATACAATATTTTTTTCATTTCGGTCTTATATCAGAATAGACATTTTGATATTGACCTGACCTGACCAAGTTCAGGTGAGCAATATTCATGTACCCTTTGAGTTATCGAATCATTCTACAATAAACATGATTTTTTGTAAAAAATTGTTTTGAAAAAGTATAATTCATTATTGATTTCACTTTTTCATTTGCGTAATATAAATGGTTTTTCAATGGCGTATTGACAGACATTTACATATCTCTATTAAAATTGTGCTGTCAGTGTGTAAAATTACTACTAATTATGAGATATTTAATCAACTCATCTCTTTATATTCAATAATAAAAAGAGATTAGTACTTGGATTGAAGGGGTTATATTTTTAGGAGTGATTAAATTTTGGGAAAGACAGTTTTTGGATTTCTACTACTCCATCTTGATACAAAAAAAGGATAAGAGAATCTTCCAAAGAAAGGAAGGAAGTAATCAATTTGCAAATAAGTAACTCTATACATGG
>WOGP01001296.1:0-14097 GCA_015342065.1 Leptinotarsa undecemlineata | reverse complement strand
TTGGCTCACTTCAAGGCGTATTGGAAAGGTTTAAACAGCTTGAAAAGTGAGAGCCACACCTCAACTCTGTGAGTTGCTCAAAATATTCTTCAAATACATCGCCTTTCATGTCTGCATAGTAATCCCCAGACTGCTTTGATTTAATCAATAAACCACCCTCAACAAAACCATCAACACTTCCAATGTGGGTAATAATCAGCTGCTCTCCTTCTTGAGTCTTTTAAAAATGTTCGTAGTGAACTTGTAATGTTTTTGTCTACATCTTACCAAATGATGAATCTTTCTATTTTCACGTCGACAATCTATCTGCCACAAGTAATGTCTGCTCCAGCAAATAATTTCTTCATTATTGATTGAGAACGATTTTCTGTTTTATTTTCCCAGCTGAAATTACTTTGAAGTTTCCCACAGTCTCTTTATGCCCAACATTGGAAACACACTTTGGTCACAGTAGAATAATACAACCAGTAGGCTCTCTTACTACGTGATCCGCCCGAGTTGCCGGGGATCTTCAACCGCTCGCTTAGGATGAGATTCTCATCCATCGCCTTCAGTGCTGTAGTATCAAAGGATTCGACGGTCCACGGGAATCGGATTAGTTATAATAAACGGTCGGAAATTGATATAGTGTTTTTTAGTTTTTTCATCTGATAAAATATACCTATAGAATCACAACCTGACAACATTGGTTTCGTTTGAATGCAATAATATTTCTGAGAATTTAGTGACTACTGTTTTGAATGTTTGGTATATAATATGCTATAATTTTCACTTTTTAACCGTATCAATTTTGTACGCCTATGGAACAGTCACTTGAAAATAATTTATTACTCGGCAGCTTGATGGCTCTGTGTAGTCTAAATTATTTCAGTTGTGTGTGCAAAGCGTTTATAGAATCTCCGATGTATTATCCTTGAAATCATCGTTACGCTACTGTACAGATGATCTCGCACATCCTACCAGCGTTCTCAGAAAGAAGCGAACACTCATAACTCAATGAAAGACATTTGCATGATCTCCATGTCTAATCCAAGTATTGCACCGATCGTGAGGTTACGCAAGCCCGCAATATTTTCACGGAGATGAGCATGTATTATTGACATTAGAAGATGATCGCTGATGTCATAGGCGTGCGTGCCAGGGGGGTCCCACGTGACCGTTTTAACGCACACCAAGGTTAAGCAGACTGCCGCAGGCGCTTGTTATCTGCAATTATTCTAAACTGGTACAACATAACTCTCTTCGTGAATCGTCTTCAAAGAGGCATTCGGACAGATGGCCGACAAATTATTAAGGTCGGTGTTAAGAAGATGTAATCGGTGTCATTATCGGTTAGTTCCGTTTATGTACTTCACACTTTCCTACGAAACTGCTCGTATTCACTATGACAAATGAAAGAATTTATATGTTTTTGTTGAATCAGTTTTTGATAAAAAGCGAATTTATATAAAAGAATACCATTTGTAACAGCCTCAACAAATGTGGACAATGTTTTCAAGCATTGCATTTACGAGGTACCATGTAAGTACGGCAAAATATCGGTAAAACAAAGAGGCTTTTGAGAGACCGAATTAGAGACCACAAGAAAACATTCCGCGAAGAGAAACCAATAAATCTGGAATGACTGATCATGCTTGACAATGAGTGAATCAAAGGACATGTCTTACAAAGAAGAGGTTTTCTCCTTCCTTCCAAATAACTATAGACCAGTCGCTTTGCTTTCAGTGATATCAAAAATCATGGAGAAAGTCGTGAACCACCATATCCTTAAAAATTTGGAAAGCTGTAACATCTTGAGAAGCGATCATCAATGTGGTTTTCGAGAACAAAGATCAACAGGCAACCTTCTATCGTATGTCACCCATATTTGGGTATTTCTCGAATATTTTAACCATCAACGCTGGTATTCCCCAGGGAGCCATATTGTCTTCAACCCTCTTTTTATTGTATATCAACGACTTACTGGAAAAAACAAGAATCCAAAATATAGCTTTGGTGACGACAGCAAACTTGTCTCGTTATTCAATTTGGATTCCACGACATCGCCTTGAAGACTTTTCTGTAGTGCTTGTGTTTTGTCTTTGAAAAAAGTTTCTTTTGAGAACACAAAACTGTCCTCAAATCTCATAAAAATGAGTCGCGTCTCCTTTCAACTATCAAATATTTCGTTGTTTTATCTAATGTGGATGATAACAGACTGATGATAAAAACTTATCGTCACTTCATGAAATTCTTCAATTTTAGGGGTCCTGTGTGATTTTCATCTTTCTTCGACGACTCATCAGGATCAAAATGTACTCTTGAAACGACACAACCGTCTTGTTTCAACTAAGTAATATATTTTTTATGTATTTAGTGTCAAAAATTCTGGTTAGTAGCGATCAAGAGGTTGTTTCATTTTGAAACATATTTTTAATGGCTAAAACAATTATATGAATCTAAAATTACACCAGTTGACGGATAGAGATCAAAACCTTACTCATCGTCTGCAAAAAATTTCCTAGGACATTTATTCCATGAGATCATTCATTAACTTTAGGATTTCTTTAGAAATAATTTTTTTCTGAATGGTTATCAAAATTGCTATGGCTAGTTAGTTGATTTACTTTCTTAGAATAGTCACTACCGATGATGATCGTAATTTATACAACTCATCCAATATTCTGTACATCGGTCAGTAGTTTCTATGATTTCAAACTTATGGTGTTTTGATATCAATATTTCTCATATTTTTTTCAGACAAGTGATACATTAAAATAATCGAAATGTCTGAAAAGTTTTTAGCTTGATTTCTCTAGCTTTAATAATTATAATTCTGTTAAAAATATTATTCGACGAAGCCTAGAAACAAGTTCAGGGCCACTGGGTTTATCATTTTTTCATAAATTCCAAACATTAAATGTTTTTAATTGTTGTTTCATTATTTGCCCGTGTTAGGAATCACACGTTGAAAGGTAAGACCTCGTTAGTCCTTAACTCGCACAAGTTTCGCAACTTCTGAGAGTTGTCGTGATTAACGTAAAAACAGATTTTAAAAAGAGACAGATTCTTACTGACACTAAATTTTTACATTTTATTCACATATTTTCATTTATTATATCTTATCAACTTCTTCCATAATTAATAGACATAAGTAATATCTCCTTCTGAAATGATAAATTCAAGAAAAAGGGCTCTCTTTTGAAAGACCCGATAAGTGGGATTCACCCATATATCTAAGTATAGGAATCAATTTTCTTTTTTAGATATGTCTCAGCAATAGTCTCCGCCTATGTTGATCTTCATGACCGAATAGATACTTTCCATTTAAATTTTCATAAGTCCTTTATTCCGATAATCAGGTGAGGAAAAGTCCTTGCTTTGCAACTGTGACACCGGCACGCATCAATGTTGAATATGACGACGATAAAAATTCCCCGGCGCAATAAGCTTCCTTCCAAATAAAGCAAAAACTTTATATTGACATTCAACATCACTTAAATATAAACGATACGTTTCTCGATGATAGCTAATTCATTGCTTCTGAATAATATAGCTACAAAAAGTATATCTACTTAATTAGTGTTTTCTCTTGAATTTAAAAACTCATACAAGTTTGGTTGATTTACCAAATCGCCTCGTTATTTGACTGGGGTTATTATGATATTATGATGTAAATTTTCTTTCGCCCTGCCTTACTATAACATGAGAAAGTAATTTGACGGAATGTTGTTGAAACAGTAGCCAAAAACAAACTCATTCATTATGCAACACAGACAAATAATTTACTGCCAAACTGAAATTTACAAATTTGGTTTTCTTTACAAATCGATTCCTGATTTCAAATATTCGCAAAGACATAAATGAATCTAAAGAAATTGAACACAGATCTTTATAATTTAATGAAATGTCGGTCTATATCCCAACGTTTAGCTAGATTGTAAATTGCAAAATGTTATTTACAGTCTGAATATACTGACGAATCGGACAATCCGACAAATCAGCTGTAGCTGAACATGCTTTCAACAAAGAAGGTACTCACATTATTTCATTCGAAGATACAGCACTAATCTATAAAACTCTAAATTACTATCCAAGTGTATATAGAAAGGCAATAGAAATCCAAAAACACAGGGATAAATTCAAAAGAAAAGAGGAGGCAATGAACATCAATAAAATCTGACTATCTGTTCTCATAGGTACACAAACAAGGTCAGGTAACCCAATTGACAGAAGGTCACAAATGAAGCTATTGCCATTTTTCCGACAGTCAGGCCGCAAATAAAGCGCTCAGCTCATGTCAAGTCGAACTGCTGATGGGAAGCAACATTCCGACAATTGCTGCTGGTGACTTTGATGCCAAGCACAGACTATGAAGCAGAGCCACAAATCGAAACGGCCAAGCGCTCCATGCGCATGTTGACAGGCATGAATATCTGGTGCAAGTTCCAGATGAGCCTACGTACTATCGCTGGCAGACTAGGCCTGACGCACTAGACATTGCGTTTCCCGCGCGGAGTGTGCTACTCTCCCGCCGACAAAACGCTGGCCTTTGCCGATACGATGGAACGTCAGTTTCAACTTAACGTTGACGACGATGACTCATCAATCGAGACATTCTGCTGGAAAATCGGGTTTACCATATCCTCAGAGAAAATGACGATGATAACATCCGCCCAGCTTCTGTGGAGGAGCTGAAGGGTTACATCAGGGCCGCAAAGGCCAAGAAAGCTCCGGGGGTCAATTCAATAATCGATCAGTCTACTCTCGTCGGCTGCTAAGTTAGCGAAAAAGTCGTTTTGCAAAGACTCAATGAAGAAATTGAGGACCGAAATGTTTTGCCTGACGAACAATTTGGCTTTAGGAGAAAACATTCCACTGAGATACAGGCTCTAACACTGGTCGAAAACACCATCCACGAACTGAACACTACCAAAAAAGTGCACATTGTTTTGCTAGACATCTAGTAGGCCTTCGACCGTGTATGGCACGAAGGTCTTCTGCACAAACATTTCAGGTTAGAGTAGAGGGTTCTCTGTATGACAACAGAGATATCTTCGCTGGAGTGCCACAGGGGGCCATGCTCTCTTCTATGCTGTACTCACTTTACACCAGTGACCTTCCGAGGCCTGACGTGTGAAGATATCCCTAGACGCCGATGGCACGGCTCTCCTCTCATCTTCCATGGGTCGAGAACTCGTCGTCGTCTACATGCAACGTACATTGGACAACCTCGATCGCTGGTACCTCGATTGGAAGATCCGAGTGAACTAGAACAAGACACAGGCGATAACCATGGGAAGATTGCTATCTTCTACGGCCAGAAAAGTGGGAATCTCTGGAAGGAAGATCGACTGGCAAGCGCGGGTAAAGTACCTCAGCCTTCTAATAGATCGTAGGCTCACTTAGAACCCGCACATTATGTGCGTTAATTCAAAAATCGAGGGTCGGATAATTAGTCTGTATCCTCTGATCAATAAAAAATCAAAACTGAGTCTCAAGAACAAAATTACCATCTACAATACAATGTTCAAGGATTATTGTGAATGCTCCTTGGTTCGTGCGGAATGAAGCCATCCGCAGAGATTTGCAGCTACCTTCCACTCGGCAGTCCATTCAGTCGAGGAATCGGCAAGTTTTTGATAGCGCCGAAACTCACGAAAATCCGTTAGTTAGGGAAACTATAGATTATGCTGTAAACGACCCTTCCCGATATAGAAGGCTCCGACACTCTGTCGAATGAGGCCTTCATGTCCCCCGTTGACGGATGAATAGATTTTTCATCCATCCAACCCCAGCCAGGTAGAGTTACCCCGTGAAGGGCGGCACTGATGTCTGAGGACTTCATACCGCCAATATATCCTTAGTCATGAACCCATTTGTCCTTCTTCGACAAAAATCAGCTAAAAGGGTAAGGAAGATGGACTCCCAACCGAATGAACTGAAGACGCTTGGTCAGGCTATGGAATCTCATCAAAGAGATCAAGCTAGAGCCCTACAACCAAGGAGCAATTTGTAAAGGTCGCAGTGAATCAGGCCATGGCCTAACTCCCCGACAACATAATCTAATCTAATCCAATTGAGAGACATCACGCCACGCCCACGCACTGCGACCATTACTACATCACCTTTGATAATGTCTGCCGCAGTGGTTGAAGAAACGTCAAGCATAAAAACCTGCAGACCACCGCAAAAACCCGGAAAATAGCTTTCACACAGTCCAAATATATTTTACAAACTATACGTCCGACCAAAAGCCAATGTTCAACAATACTTCTGTGATAGCTTTTTCATATTATTATTCCTTTGTAGGTACCCAAAAAGTTGTGTCGGTAGGATAATTTTTCTGAAGCCCCGATACATACGAGGAGTGAGCAGGCATCAATAAACCACTTCTCACAAGAGGTAAGTGATCAATGGGTCCGGAAATCACGTGGCATGAGTAGATGTAAGGAGCCAAGAATGACAGTCTTCTGTATTTGTTCAGCCAAGATTTTTGCCTCAGTACGGCAAACCGGTAAGACCTCAAGGTTTGATAATAGTGGCCATTATTCAACAAAGATTCCATTAAACAGTGAAACTATTTTAACGGAGTGTTCTTTGTGAATCTGCAGAGTTCGAGAAGAAAAATCTCGTTCAAATTCCCTCCAAAGTATTTATTTTAACTCTACGAGTTCTGAAATTCTTTACTTTCTTAGGCTCTTAAAAAATAATTTTATTTTCATTCGTTTTCTTTTTATTTTTGGTAGCTGTTCCACTTTTTCTATTAACTTTATATTTGCTGAACGCTTTTTGACATATCTTGAACGCATTTTGAGTTTTCTTGATGCCATTTGACGTGTGTTAAATATTCTTAGACATTTATAAAATGGTTTTAGATGTTTTAAGAAAACTTCGAGAGTTCTTCTAGATGTTTCCTGGATAATTTTTGACGTTTCCGAAGAAATTAGATGATTTCTAGGTGCTTTTAGACGTTTCTTAAATGTTTTTGAAAGTTTCCTAGACTCTTTCATCAGGTTTCCTAAATATCTATAGTGAACTGATATAGATTTTCTAGTTTTTACCCATTCAGACAAGTTTTCAAATTTTCCACTTTTTTATTTACGACTTTTCTTATATCTGCTACTAACGATCGATATCATAATTTTCGTAATCTATAGCTGAAAATTGTTTAAAACAAATAAGTTTACACATGTCGCACCTCTTCCAATGATACCACTTTCGGCGAATTGAAATGAAAAAATATAAAAAAATGACGAAATTTCCAAGCGAGATTTTGCATCGGTTGTATCAAAAATTATTATCCTATAATCGCCAAATGAATTCTGATGTATTGAGTTTTTTTGACAAAAAACAAAACAATGCCTCATTTCAATATATAGTTTCTAATAATTATCGTAAATTATAACTTGAGGCTATTATGTAATCGAATAACGAGTTTTCTCTTTCTCTCTCTCTCAAACCCACCACATGAAGTATGCCCCGATAATAAATTACGCTTTCAAAATATGTACCGAGCGCTCAAAACTGGTCTTGGTATAAAAATATTTCGATTATTAAGCCAAAACTCTTATATTATCTATACTAGTCTCTTCATAATTCTAGAGGAACCTCTATCAGCACAAACGTAAATATACAATGAAAGATGGCCCAAATTTGACCATAACAGCACACCAAAATGTACGCCCTATATAAGCAAAATATACAACCCAAGCCACGAAGTTTCTAAACCAACTGAACATAAATAATTTTAATACTTGTAATGTCGAATATACGTAGAGTAATGCAAGAAAAAAATTCAAATTATTTTCAGTACCTAGGATGAAAAAAGAACTATATGTTTCTGAGAGACATATATATTCCTCCTGAATTGTTATGTTTTACTTGAAATATATATCTTCATATATTCGAAAAACGAATATGTAGTTTCTATTAACAGAAACATGTTTATAAACAAAGTACTATTTTCAAGAATAATTTTAGTATGAATTCTTTGACTGAAATTGTGTATTTGACTTAATAGTCAAATACACAATTTACTTTCTGAAACATTGAGACTTTAAATGGGATCTCACGAGAATTTATAAAAATAACATTATCATTAGTGTTGGCATCTTCATTGAATTATTTCTATAACTCAATCGCATCCATGACCTTTTCAATAATCGGTTCTTCCATATAAAGAAGGTGAAATAAAAGAATCTACCCAATCATGGCAGCATGGTCTGAATAAAATTACCCATCATTCATTATGGGCCTTGACATAGCTCGTGACTCATTTTTTCCTGCGACAAATTAGTTGAGGACAGATTAAATACTGGTTACATACGAATTGATTTTTTTATGTAGTTGGTGGTAATTATAATAAAAACTCCTACAATAGGTCCATTAGTACAATTTTATGCCTTTCATATATTGCTATAAACACGTATTATTGTCTTGAGCCGTGGGATTATAAGAATCATCTGACTTTGATGGTCAACATTTCCTTGAAACACATTTTATAATTTCGAGTGTACAAAGACTTCATATTGTTCAGTGGCGTTTACATACTTTTGTAAGACGGGTCCAATTTTCTAAGGGTTGACTGAAGCTGCTGTAATTTTGTTTGTGTCTACATAGATTTGACAATAATTATTACAGGAAATGCAAGTTTGAACAAAATAAAGTTGAGTTCAATTCATGAGTTTTTCTAGTTCACTTCGAAAAGTATTCAAATTGATGTTTAAAATGTTGGGTTTCAATTTTTAAAGGGATTTGTTTCTAATTCACATATTGGCAACACTGCCTAGAATACTAGATTGGAGTTCAGGTTAGTAGTAAGCTATAAAAAGAAGAATCATGTCAGTAGTGTCAAATCTGTCAATACATCCATTTTTATTATGATTTCATTAATTTAAAACTAGATTATAGTTCAATACCACCTCCACAAGCCACATAAACAACATTTGTTTTGTTGTTTATTTACATAGAGGCTGATAGGTTCGGTGCACAAAATGTCATATATCACAGAGTGTCTCGGAACTCGGAACATAAGTAAACAGAGCAGCACGCCTCTGAAATATGTCATCTTTGTTTGTCTCATCCAGGTAACAGATTCATTATCCTTTATTAGCTATAACCGATGTGCCAAATGGTGAAATAGAAACGAATCCCTTTAAATGTTGAATGCATTATTTCATTCCTCTTAAGTATTTAAATAATTTTTCAAAAGAAAAGGTTGAAATGATAAGTTTGAAATGCGTCTTTTAGAGCTCTTTTATGAAAACTGCTTAATTTTCGTCAGGATGAGCATTTCCCTTTACGAGAACCCCAAATTGGCATAATCAAAAACCTCAAATAATGTTTCCAGGATTCATTCAATTTTTCAGTTTCCATTTCCAGTCACTCTAGAAGATTTTCAATATGAATAGAGATTTGAGAAACATCTCATTAGAAAGACGTTAATGCCAATTATTTACATTTCAACAAGTGTTTTTGAAAATCGTTTCTTTTATATCAAATGTTGCCTTAAAATCCCTAAGAATAACCAATTTGCCACATTTTTTATAAAACTCAGTAAAAAGTATAATGAATAATAATTTGATTAACTCATTCGGTTCACAAAATCGCCTTGTATTTTATCATTTCAGCTAGGATTCTGTAGAATGGTCTATAGTAGATTCATATGACCATTTAAACACAGATCTGCGAAAGTAAATATAGAGAATAGCTAAATTTCAAGGACACGGGTCAATTAGTAGCAACAAAAAATAAATTAACTGGAGATTGAACTATATTTCTCTGTGGATCTAATAATATAAATATATCAGAATTCAAGCGGATTTTATGTAACAAATCATCTAAAAGAACAATTGGTTCGGGACAGTCTCAACTCCCTACACCGTTGGTTGATGGACAGACACCTATCAGAAAACAACTACTTCCCTGGCTAATACCACGAACGGCGTTGGAATATATCCAACAGGTGTCAGTGCAGGATTCATCACTGAAGTTATTCCTGCATATGCTGTTGGCGATACAACCGTCGCAATAGATTTTCAATTATTGAAACACACTTGCAGACCGGTTTCGGCTGTTTAGCCACTCGTCAGTGCAAGGTAGTGTCTATCATCAACATAAAGTTGATTATTTCCGATAACTGAAAATCGAATTCCTTCTGAGAATCATTCCTCGAACTAGGCTGAAGCGAACAACAAACAAGAGGTTTACCATCGCCCCATCTGCCTGTGAACGAGGTAACCAACCGTATATCCAAAATTTGACCAATTCCTACTATAAAGAAAAAATATTTCACGTATAGCCAGTGGGCATGCTTGAAGACTGGCTATAAATCAAATCATCTAAAAGAACAATTCGTTTAAGCCAATCTGATATAATCCTGTGGTGCTAGGCTGAACAAATTCTGGACTCGACTGTCCCTAAATGATAAGCCTATAAGTGAAGATACTTTTACGAAGATACCATCAAGAGGACCGACAGAGAACAAATGTCGTCGGAAGAATTTGGTTTTCAACTGACTGCCTTGGAGTGTTTCGTTTATCGGTGACCTCGAATCGAAGTGAGGAGCCAGTTTTGTTCTTTTACCATAGGCGTGCACTCATATAAAAACGAAATTTAAGGATATTATAGAAGATTTTCTGGTAAGTTTCTTATAACCAACTACAAAAACTAAAAACCACTGTATCAATTTCCGACCGTTTATTATAACTGATGCGATGTCTGTGGTACCGTCAAATCCTTCGATACTACAGCACTGAACCCCTTCAACTCGTGCGGATGACGTGGTAAGATAGTCTACTGATTTTATTATTCTACTGTGGTTCAACCTAGCACCACTGATTAGAATCTATGGTGGGCCGAAACAGCGCTGGCCGGAGTTGAATAATAAATGTGTTTTGTTTGGGCCGCAGTTGGAGACAGAGAATGGATCTAAAGCAATTGAACGGTGAAAATTCAAACCGTTCCAGAGATGAGAGTGTACTCAAACAATAAAGAAACAGGGTATTTTTGGTTTACTGTTCATAGATGGAAATTTATTAGCCGACTATTTATCTAAATTTCAACATCTAGACGTTATGATTCAAATGATGTAACACAAATTATTTTTGTGGATATGTCACAATTTCGTTTCCATAATAATTTTTTCAGTACGTTAAAGGCATGATTCATATCGATAAAAACTCTTGCGGGTTAACCTATATATGGCACGCTGCTTTACCTGTTCTTTAAAGTGAAGAAATATTCGTGACTTCAATGTCTTCATCATCAAGATCATCATAGTTATTAACAATTTCATGCTGATTCGTTGATATATTCGATGGGTTTATTTTTTATCGGCCCACATTTGTTAAACTAGGACGACAAGTCCTATAAATCACACAGAGGCGAAATGAAGGAAATAATTTTTGAAAAGATCATGATAAAGTTTTTCCTAAGGTACCTACTGTAGTTGAGTAAGTTACCGAATACATAGTGTACCTACTAATCGGTATAACTTTTCATTTGGATGAAGTAATGTAATATTAATAACTCTAAGGCGATTTTTTAATTTCAAAAATGGACCAGTAAGATTGAAAAATGAAAATGTTTGGAGTTTTTATTTTGTTATTCCAAAACTATTCATGTATTAATACAATAATACTGTTTTGGATGACATTTAATGATTAGTATGATCAAAAAAGTTTCTGAGTTTGAAAAGTTTTCAAATCAGAATTAACTACAAGGATAATGAACATTTTTTTATTCCAATCGAGAGAAATATCTTATAATAATGTTTGAACCACCTTCATTCCTAAGACTGGAATTCAAATAAAAGATCGATTGATCTTGAAGAGATTGAAATTAGATTTTCACATATTTTCTCGATCTACGGCACTCTTCATTCTTCATGAAATCAAGAGATCCAACGTACTTCAGCATTCCATTCGCTGAGGCTTCAGGAAACGATTCTTGTTCCATCTATCATTGTACATTATATCATTTATACAGAGTTGGGTCAAATCAGAATGGAATTGGTTAAACCTGGGTTTCTATCAAGTTGCATAAAATATCCCTGGTGTGATTACTTGTACCCCTTCCCAGGCTGAATAGTTTGTCAAAAACTCTCGACCTACGGCAATCTTGAAGAAATAATAAAAAGATGCTGAGTACAATCAAAAGTGACACTGCTTGACAATGTCAAATTGTACATTTTCAATGTTACTTACGTTTGGTGAAAAATGGATATAAAGTGAAAGAATTTCCACATTATAGTCCATGAATTAAAGATCAGAATAAAATACGAGCGACATAATTCGATTCTTCCACCATGTAGCGGCATATACGGAAATATATCATTTTTCCCGTCAAGAGATTTTGATTAAACAAATATGTTATGAATTTTCATCAAATATCGACCGATTCCATCACACATCCCCATGTCCCTTTTTGGAATCATCTGATACTACTGTATTTATACCAACCAAACACCTCTCATATAATCACGAACGAACACAATGGTGAATGATCTTCCAGAAGAAAATCAAGTAGTTTTCATAAAAGAGCTCTAAAACAACGCATTTTAAATTTATCATTTCAACCTTTTTCTTTAAATTATTTAAATACTTAAAAAAGGAGAATGAAATAATGCATTCAAAATTTAAAGGGATTCGTTTCTATTTCACCATTTGGCAATATCGGTTATAGCTAATAAAGGATAATGAATCTGTTACTTGAATGAGACAAACAAACATGACATATTTCAGAGGCGTGCTGTTCTGTTTAGTTATTTTTAGTATTCTGTGACATGACATTTTGTGCACCTAACCTATCTATCTTCCTCTATATGAATGAATAATAAAACAACTGTTGGTTATGTTGCTTGTGTAGGTGGTATTGATCTATAATTTATATTTGGCCTTCATTTTATACTATTGACATGATTCTTCTTCTTCTAGCATACTACTAACACGAACTCCGATCTTGCATTCCAGGCGCTGTTGCCAATATGTGAATTAGAAACAAATCCCTTTAAAAATTAAAACCCAACATTTTAAACATCAATTTGAATACTTTTCGAAGTGAATTTGAAAAACTCATGAATTGAAATTTATTTTGTTCAAACTTGCATTTGTTGTAATAACCCAAATTGAGGAACATTCCCCATTGCACTCTGCGATTTCAAGATTATTTTTTGAATACAAAAATCTCCATTATCATTTGAAAGCTAGAACACTCATAACTGTGAATTATTCAGTATGAAATTCCGGTGTGCTGATAAAACTCATTTGTCCTTGGTACAAATCTAAAACATCGCAATTTCTAGGTTACGTCCAATTATAAATATAAAAGTTTTGAGTAAGTGACGAGTGTATTTTATTCTTTATTGTCCTAATTTAATGTAGTGTTTTTATTTATACAAAAATTTAGAATTATAAATGTTTATTTATTTCTATTTTATATCTGAATCAAAATATTTTGAACCTTATTGTTTTTAATTGTCATAATTGGTCGGTTTTTTAATTTTTAATTGTTCTCATATTGTTCCTTATACGCACACACAGGTTTCTACCCTCAGTGGCAGTTTCAGTTTATTCATCAACCTATATTGTACCCCACATACATATTTATGTATTATGATTTACTGATGAATGAATTATTATTTTTTTTACCGAAGTGCGCTGGTCAGGCCCTATCCCCAGAAGCCCCGATAAATTCGGGAGGACGCGTCCCTCCTCACACCGTGGGGTAACTGATCATTGGGTCCAAGAATAATGTGCCCTGAGTAAGCGTAGTGAGACTTCTGTATCTGCCCGGCTAAGATTTCTGACTTAGTGCGGCAAGACGGTGTGATTTTGAGATTCGAAAGTAAAGAGGATATCATTCCCCAAAGACTCTAATAAACAGAGCAACCATTATTATTATAAACCACAAATATCCAACTCCACGCCAACAATTATTATTATTTTTTTTTTCATCGTAGTGTGCGCTGGTCAAGCCCTATCCCCCGAAGCCCCGATACATCCGGGAGGGCGCGCCAGCATTATCAACCAGTGACCACTCCCCACACCGTGAGGTAAGTGATCATTGGGTCCGAGAATCATGTGCCCTGAGCACACGCAGTGAGCCAAGAATGAC
>WOGP01001295.1:0-19684 GCA_015342065.1 Leptinotarsa undecemlineata | reverse complement strand
TTTCATGTTTTTAATTTTTTATTTTTTGTTTTTTTTTTTTTTGAAAACATGTTGAAAACTGCCTAACCATTTTAAACTTTTGCATGAAAAATAAATTTGCCTGAAAACATATAGAAGTGATTGTGACTTTGCAGAATCAAGAATTCCATTCAGTTTTTCGACCTCTCAAGGTTCCCAAATTTTTTTTTCACTGAATATATTATATTAAACTTTACACATTGTCACACAGATAACACAATCATCTCATCAGGTAATCTATCTTCTCAATTGAATAACTTTAGTTAGATAAGGACGTTGATCATACCTGTCTTCAATTCCATAGAATTATTTTTTTTTGTCACCAATTACGATTTACATATTCTTAGTTACAAAGTTTGGTGAATGCAAAAGTAATATCCAAATAAGAATGATTTTCTCCTGAAAAAATCAGCAGCGCCATTTTTTAGCAAGTTACTAAAGTGACAATAATTATGAAACATAAGCAAGGATATTGGCGCCTATAAGCCACCACTTTGTATAAAGACTATATACAAAGGCCACCACATTTGTACTGTTATTGGAGAAAAATAGCGCAAAATTTGAACTGTTTCAGTATTGTATATAATCCAATTATTTGGGAAGTAAACTGCTTCTCAGTTTTTTATTTCTATGGCTGGATCAAATCCGAATCTGAGACAATGCATCAAGAAGGCAAATGATGAATTTGGAACCCAAATTATGACCAGAAGAATATAAGGAACATATCACAAAATTTCCTTACAAAGTAGTTCAGGGAACAAGAAAGTTGCAATGGATGTAATGGAAAGATGGGAAGCTCATGAGGCTGCAGTGTTTTTTCGAAGATTATGAAGGAATGGATGATTTTGAAGACTCATAATTAGTAAGAAAGCATGGATACTTTCCCTGACGAAGACGCCATTGAAGATGTTGCTTAGTTATACTCAGTATTGTTCTTTAATAAGTGCAGTTGAACCCAACAATACAAGTTTGTTCTTGAATTGAACGTAGTGCTCTGATTCATCTTCCGAAGCAGTGGATTATAAGGATCAGTTCTAGTAAAATTGCTGAAGATTATATGTGGTGGAATTAGCCAATACTTGATGAAAATCCATAACGTATTTATGTAATACTTTAGCTCAACTGATTTAGAATAAACTCATTAGTAAACCATCAGAAATTTGTAATGTGGCGAATAAATTGACACTTTCACTTAAAAATAAAATGAGATAGAAACTCCAATAGCTTTATGTCACACTTTTGTAGGCCAGCTTTGTGGGGGAATTAGTTGCCAATAGTCTCCTAGCAAATTTCTTATTCTAACAACTCAATATTCAAATAATTTGAAATATAAATCAAATAATAAAAATAGGAAATATTTTTTCGAATAATTGTCCATAAACTCCCAGACCAGCTATGAGGAAACCCCCAAAAATGACGTTAGCACCTGAAATATGGGAGCTGATGCTATTTCGTGGCAGGAAATGTTCTCAAAACACAATGTCAATGTATTTTTCAATCACTTCAAGAAAGAAGATTTAACAACTGAATATCTCGGAATGCAGAACTTGAAATGATTTCATTCCGCAGTAATGGATCCACAAAACAAGAAGCCTACATATTAAATGATTGCTTCAATTACTGATATCAGCACGATTTTTGAGCATTATATTATATTATAGATTGTGGAGGTAGGCTCTTCCAAATGTCGCCCATAAATGTTTTTGAAATTTCATTTATAGTTGTTACTCAGTTATTTAATGTTTTATTTCAATGAAAAAATCACTTGTATTAAAATCGATTTATTTTTAATATAGCACATATAATTACAAAATGCATTTTGTTTAGTGAGGAGTTCATGATAATGACTTAATAATAATAATAACCATGCCAAACATTTCTACAAAACTAAAATGTCAAAAGTAGGCGTTTTGGTAACAAACAATAACATTAAAAAATTGAATCTTACGTCTTACCCATAATTTACAACAAATACATTGTTATTTACACTGTTTTACACAATGACAAAAATACAAACTAATATAGCACCGTTATTGTTCAGAAATATATATTCAGTGAAACTTAAAATGTGTTATGAGAATGTTATCGCTCAAATAATAATTTGTACAGGGTACAATTCCTGCTGGGTATACTATCAAGATAGTCCAGTAAAATGCAGAAAATGCGTTTATACCCAATAGGAATGAGTGCAAGATGATATTTGAATGAAATGAAAGCAAGCAAATGAACACCTTGTATACCATATCGGTTTTCAATGATGTTGGTGAGAATAAGAGTTTAACTAACAGTACCTACACATAAAAAAACCAATGTCAGCGGCGAAATAATGTGATTCTGAGCATTTTAATTAAAGCCACTTTACAAACTAGAATTTGGATTCGATTTCCTTTTCACTAGGGTTCAAACATAACGAAAAGAAAAATAAATCTCTTTGATGACAAGCCTTATGGACCCTGTATTGGTTTCACTAATAACTGGAACGATAAATAATCCAAAATTTATAGTTGCAAATTAGTCGGATATCGATGCCTGAGATGTGTTTTCAACCAAAATGTTAATGAGTAATAACTACAAAATATAATGTGGCTATTTAACTTTCGTACTTTAGAAAATAACAATTTTTCTTTGGTGGTGTTACCCCTCTATTAACCACTGGGAAAGGGAATTAGGTACTTGTGACTTATTTTCAATGCAATATAAATTTATTAAATTAACCTAATTTTGATGTTGATCAACATGTTTAACTTACTATTTATATTGATGTTTTTGATGAAAGTTTTTTGTGGGATTTTCAAATTTGTCACCAATACAGAGCCTTTGCAAACCACCAAATCAGTTATTGCTGAGTTATTGATGGTGAGAAAAAAATCTGGATCAGTGCCAAAAACTTGAACACTGTGGAACAGAATATCGATAACTATTTATAATTTAATATAGTTCAACAAATTGTTCAACTGGATAAAATATGTATGAAGCAATTAGGGAGATTCAATAGCCTATCGTTTCATTTGTTTTTGACATTCTACAAGGATCAATATTGAAATACTTCTCTTGTTCTTCATATTCATGAATTGAACAACCTATACTTACTGAAGAAGGAAATGGATTTGAAGAACTGAGACTCCAAGCAATCTAAATCAAAATGTACTTGTAATTGTCATATAAGTGTGAGAAGTGAACACATTTTCAAATAGGATTGCCAATGGACTCTAGTTGTAATAGAAACACATTAAATTCATTTTTAGTTTGTGGTTTGAGTCCCTCAAAAATATCAAATTTCAAATGTATTACGTTTTTATCGATACTGTTCTGCAACATAATTATTATTAAATGTACTTCGTTATATAATCATCAGTTATTGAATGAAACCGTCCCAGGGTCCATAACCTCTTCTTACCTTACGACTAAATACTATGAGGCACATTTTGAGTTAGTTACACAAATGAATAGCGGTTCATCTCGGACACAATTTAACCAGTAAACGTGAGAGAACGTATTTCGTAACAGATGGCA
Organism: Leptinotarsa undecemlineata; assembly: GCA_015342065.1. Taxonomy (NCBI): domain Eukaryota; kingdom Metazoa; phylum Arthropoda; class Insecta; order Coleoptera; family Chrysomelidae; genus Leptinotarsa; species Leptinotarsa undecemlineata. Next base: position 16,153 of record WOGP01001295.1, on the reverse strand, counting down.
CTAAGTCATTTTTTCGATCAGCGGCGTGACTTTGATCGACTAGGTGTCGCCTTTCTTGAATTTTTTTCGTTCGGACGACACCTCAAAATTCGAGCAAAATAAATCATGTCCTAGAATACCGTCGAAGATAGTGTTAACGATGACTATTTGGTGAAGATGTTCGTGAGGATCGTATGAATTAAAAACAGAAAAAATACTTCGCACCGCCGTTCTTCTCGGGAACAAATTCTGAGTTTGGCAAATCCATCTCCTGAGGGAAAAAGCTATAACAATTTTTGATTGGTGAAGAATAGATAGGCATATAGTGCAAGATAAAATATGTAATAAGAAAAGTAACAAAAAAGCAAAACCAAAATCAGAAAGTTGATATAATATGATCACCCAAAAAATATGTACAGTTGAAAAGGAAGGAACTACAGAAAATGAGTTGAAAAATCGAAAATTTAATTTCAGAATGAGAGGAATTCGAAAAAGTGGCAAACAAAAATGAAAAAATACCGGGAAAATATCAAAGCAAAAAAAAATTGAATATGGTTGAGTGTGGTAATTAGCGTAAGCTAAATTCCGCTAAGATAAAAATAGAGGCCCTTTATTATTATTATTATTTGACTGAATGTTTATTTTTATATCTTTAATATACTACAGACCGTTCCTGGTGCACATGTTGAACAATTGACTTTTAGAGGCTAATCTTTGATATATTGCAATTATTGTAATTTTCGTGGGATCTCAATTTTTTTAAATAAAATTCAGTCCATAGATACTACTTGCTGTAGCTTCTTGTATGTGAAAAAACATTTGAAATATGTTAGTTTTTCTTTAAGTTTATATTAGTTAAGATTCGGAGTATAAAAAATAAAACAAAGAAGAGGAAAGTTGAAAAAAAAACTAATTCGACCGGAAATCTTCGATTTAAATGACCGAAATGATTTCTTGTTCAATGATCTGTAATATTCCATCTCAGCAGACACCACCCCGAGTCTACTTCATATGCGTTATACTCCAGATGGACTTGCCAAGCACTTTCCGCCTCTCCCCAAAGTCACGCAAACGCCACTCGAGTGCCTAACCTACCTAACCTAGCTTCAATCATCACAGTCTCTGTGTGCTACCCGATAACTTGTTCTTCTTCGACATCTTGAACCATCCCGCCGACTTCTCGGGATCCCTCGGCATCGAAACTGACCTCGAGATGTCCCTCCCTTCCTCCCTGAACTTCTTTCCGTTGCTCCCCAGTGATTCGACAGACAGAGACTTGGAGGCGGTTTTCTTCTCGTCTCGGTCTCTGCTGTAGCGGGAATTCTCCCTCGGGAGTCGGTCCTTCTTCTTATACAGCGTTGACGAAGAGCTCTTGGACAGCTCCTCCCTAGACCGTCTCAGGGTTTGCGACCCCAAGTTTTCCTTCGATTTGGACTTCTTCAGCGTCGACTGGTTCTTCCTCGACTCCTGAGCCTTCTTTTTCAGCGTGGAGGAGCTGTCCTTGCGGTTGGACGTTGTCTTCGAGGGTTTCTGCTCGTATTTTCCGTTCTTAGTCGGCTTGGGGTACTGCGTGTAGTCTATATCCATGGTTTCCCGAGCGTGGCGAGGCTTCCACGGGGCCAGCACGGAGAAGGATCTGCTCAGCGTTTTCACCTGGGGCTGCATGCGACTGGAGCCGTTGGAGGCCAATTCTTCGCGAGAGGCTGCTCTGCGGCCGTTACGCAGGTAGCCGGAACGTGGGATATCTCCCACTGTAACAAGAAGATGTGGTATGTTAATAATTGGGATGATAACAACAAAACTCTGTATAAGTTTTCGTGAAAACTGAATTGTATCTGCAATAATAGGCCAATCATTTTAGCTTGGCTTCTGAGATGCGTAGATTTTCGAATGTATAGTGCGTCTAATAATGATTATTACTATATAAAATGAAGACTTATGAATGATACATAAAAAACAATCTATTGAATTGACATTATACAGGGTGTTCCTTGGTGGTCCCAGAAGTAGCGAGCCCAAAAAAGAAAACTAAAAAATTTTGGAAAAAATGTATTTGTTTTTCAACATAATCTCTCTGCAGCTCTATACACTTTTCCCAGTGAGGTTTGATAAGTTCGATACCGTTTTTATAATAAGAACTGTCTTGCTCCTCGAAATAGTCATTAATTGCCGACATCACTTCTTCATTGTTGAAATATCTTTGACCACTGAGACATTTTTCAAGTTTGGGAACAGAAAATAATCCAAGGGAGCTAAATCTGGCGAATGGGATGCATGAGGTACCAATTCAAACATTGATTCGTCAATTTTGGTCATTGCGATAATAGATTTGTGAGCTGCTGCATTGTTTTGATGAAACAACACTTTTTTCTTATTCAACTGCGGTCAATTTTGCTTGATTTATTCATTCAAACGTTGGTCGGTCTGTAGCCGGGCGGTTCGATGTGGGTGCCTTGTTCATTCAGTCAATCGGCCGATGTGTGAGTCGATGATTCAAGCCGCAGGTTTGTCTATCGTCCAAACCGTGTCAGGAATCACACGTTAAAAGGTAAGACCTCGTTAGTCCTTAGCTCGCACAAGTTTCGACTCCTGAGGGTTGTCGTTCGTAGGGGTGCGATAGCTACTTAACGGAAAAAACATATTTTAAACATAAAATGAGTTCGCATAATACTCGCCGTTGATAGTTTTACCTTTTTTAAGATAATCAATGAAAATTATTCCACATTCCAAAAAAACCCACGCGATGAACTTACTGCAGATGAAACGGTCTTCGCCTTCTTTGGGGCCGGATCTCCCTTTTGAGTCCATGTTTCATCCACGGTTATTAAACAACACAAGAATTCGGCTTTGTTGTTGTAAAACTTCGCTAAACACTCAATTGCAAGATTTTCACGATACTGTTTTAGCATGAGTGTGAGCAAACGCGGCACACATCTTGCCCACAACTATTTCATGTCAAAATTTTCAGATAATTAACGATGTACCGCACTTTTTGAAATGCCTGTTAAAGCTTGTCGCCCACTTGTCCGGCACAGCACAGCACGGCCCGTCCTATCAAAATACAGATGGGATTGTAATAATGAAAATGAATGGAGAACCGCCCACTAGCCCGGCACGGCACAGCCAAGAGCGTCCACCGCCGGAAAGGATTCCAGCTCTCCGATCCTGACCGGCAAATAACGGAACGCCAGTGGTTGCCAGCAACAACTTGTCCAAAAGTGTCTGGGTGGTTTCTGTTTTGCTATTCCATCAGTTGACAACACATTGTCGGTACCTATGAAAATGGACGAGGAAAAATTGAGTTGCTTGTTAAGGCAGGCTCTAGAATATCCAGAAGTTCCGAAAATTTGCCTGGAGTCGTTCGGAAATACTGGAAAAATTTCTCCTCGTCTTCTTTTAGGTTGTTGAAAATATGATGAAACTCTCCCAGATTTGCCCTCTTTTGATTAATGGGATGGACCTAGAACATTCTTTTTTTCGACTATTTTCTGCATTCAATAAGGCGGCCACTATAATGACTACTTCGTCAGAACTGGTAGCGACAGAAATGTTTCTGACACCGTTCCATGTCAACTGAAATTCCCTTGAAATCGAACAAACATCACCTTCAGTATGCTTGTTGTTGCTGGACAAGTGGGCGACAAGATTAAGCTTGCTAGCTTAGGCATGCAATACTGCTTTGCGGATTTTCTTCACCGTTTCTGAAATCGTCACTTCATTTGTTCGAAAACTGTGATGCTCGTCTTGGCAGTTTGTAAATTCTCGTCTAAACTCTGCTACCCAATATTTTACTGTTGTAAACGGAGGACCAGACTCACCCAGAGCAGAAACCATTTCAGCTTTTGTATTGATTGGGCGGAGGCGTTTCAAATAAAAGTGTTGTTCAAGATAACGATGACCAATTTTTTCATTTTCACAAATTCACCGAAAACGTTGGCTATTAATCGCTACCAAACGAATACTAAACATCGCAGCGTCTTCAAACTTGAAACATATGCTTCATAGATTGTATACTTTCTAATACAGTGATATTTTCCAAACAACTACCGCCATCTGTAGGTCAGGCCGGGTACTTCTGGGACCACCTTCGTATTGTCCAAAAAAGTTCCCTTACGAAAATACGAGATGTTGAGGTTTTAGGAGAAAAAGAAAATTATGTTTTATTTTCGAAATCATGTGGGATATTTCGGTGATATTCAGTAAGCAGACACATATTTTAAAACAGATAGGTGAATGCAGATCTCCTCCATCTATATAATGAGGTAATTTTTTTCTAGATAGTATGATGATAATAACAATAATTTGTATTTGTGTAACTAGATGTATTACAAGTATACATAATTTCAATAAACTACCGTTGACACTCGATAATTGAATCACTTGTTTAGAGTTATGAATCAAATTCCAGATCGAAAATGTTCAGTCAATACAATATAAGATAATATAAGTAAAATAAATAAAATACGATACAGCTGTTATGGGAGAACATAATTACTTCGTATTGTAGTAGATGAGCTGACAACGATCCATTAGTATTTGTTTGTGGATTTTTCATGCAGAATGTATCTACAATGTCGAAAAACAATATCTTCTTCGATTTTCATGAAACCTGTTTTCGAGATATGAGAAAATAGTTTTTCCTAGTAGCAAAGTTATATAGAAATAATTCCATACAGTGTACCTATCAAGGTATCTGTAGCGTAGGGAGGGTGAGTGTAGGCCCACAGTACTTAGGCCACTTGTGACCCATTGTACATCTTCCCGAGGAGTTGTCCTCATAGGTCATTGTCCATCCTGTCCTTTACAGGAAGATGGACAGGTCACGAGGAGGCTTCTCCTTTATATCGGCAGGTGTAGGCCAAGACTCGCCGAACACACACTTTCTTATTGACGATAACTCCGGACACTCGTATACGACATTGTTGACAGTTTCATCTAACTGTTCAGACATCCTGCATAGAGGTGTGTCTACTAGCCCCATATTAAAAGAATGTGTTTCCTTAGTTGAACGTGGTCAGTCGGAAATCCTACTGTTAAGCGTAGATTTTTCCGGGTCATCGCCAGATATTTTTTCGTCGCCAGCTTCCCGGATTCGCCCAGGGTGATACTAACAAGATTGCATCCTTTGATTTCATCCTATCTCTTAAGGGATTGAGCATGGGTATAACGTTGGGCAAATTCTGTAATTGTCGAAGTCATCAGGCCGTAGATGCCAGTGGGTCATGAAATTCTCAGTCCAGCCGCTTCCTCCTAGGAAGCGGCTGGACTGAGAATTGAGAAGGCAATGCGATTACTTTTACTCCGGTCGTGCTCTTTAATCCACCTCAAGATAATGTTATTATCTTCCGAGGCTTTGGCTAAATCTTGGTGACACTCTAGTACTAGCCCTGAGGTAACACATTGTCTGTTCAAGGCTAATAGGGCTTGTGTACTATCAGTGCAGGTTGTTATGTTTTTGCCAGAAATTCCTTTCCTGGTTATTTCTTTTGTGGCGATTGAGATACCAGCTAGTTATGTTTGAACCACGCTGGTATTTTTCCATTCCCCACTTAATCATTAGGCTTAGTGATCTGGAGTAAACTGACTGACTACCTGACTACCTGCACTTACTGACTACCTGCAGCAGAGGTTGCGCTTCTCACCATAGGCTTAGCCTCAATTGACCCAATCCTACTTCGAGGTTTACACCAGCCGTGCGCAATCATAACATGGCCATTAACGCAACCTCCTTAACGTACAGGTCGAGAGAGGTCAAACTAGTTATTGGTTCCATTGCGGCGGTTGGTGTTTGTTCTCATGGCTCCTGTGATGTTTAAACAAGCCAACCGCTGTATTTGATATAATGTTTCGATGGCCGTTGTTTGTAGAACGTTCGGTTCCCATGCAATGGCTCCGTACGTTAATATAGGTATTGTTATTGCAGTGTAGATCCAGGTGACCACACGGGATGAAAGACCCCATGTGCGTTCCATTGCACCTCTTCAAAGGAGTTTATTTTGTGTTTCAAGATTCCGAGAGGTTTTAGGCCCGATAAACTTCTTTTTCTGGTAAAAAGGACCATCTCAGTCTTCTTGGGATTGATCGACAGTGAGTGTTCTTCATACCATTTTTCTATTATTTGAGAACAGTGTGTTCTCAAATTAATAGAAAACTATATTCCAAAGAAGGAGTGATAAGACCCCTCCCTGTGGACATCCCCCCATGACCAGTCCTCTTACTGTGATGTCTTATTGCTCTACTAGAGATCATCTTGAGTATCCGTTCTCCTACTACCAGGGGTACATTACTGGAGTGTAGTTGCTGGGTAATGTGTTGGAAAGGTTGTTTTATCAAACGCTCCCTCGATATCTATGAATATACCCAGGATGGATTTTTTGTTGTCCAATGATCTTTCGATCATCTAGTACGTCATCTCTTATATACAGCTCACAAAGCGTCTCCATAGTTTTTAAAAAGAACGATGTGAGACTAATTAGTCGGAATGCTTTTGGTAATGTGTAGTCCATCGTACCTGATTAGGGTATAAATATTAACCCGTACTTCTCTCCACTTACTGGGAATATACCTCAAAGCTAGAGAGCATCTGAATATTCCAACCAGCTGCGACATAAGAATATCCAATCCCCATTACCTATTAAAATATTCAAATTACCATTATTTATGAAAAGTATAGAAAGTTTCTAATGCATACTGCCATCAAATCTTGCTTATATTTGGCATGAAATTTTGACGCAAAGATGTAAGATCTTCAGTTTATGAAAAAGTCAATTTATAGTTTAGAGGTAATTTGCGGAAAACCCAAAAATATATAAAATGTAAGGACTATACTATTTTTTGAATTAATGTACTGAGTGAACAATTAGTGCGTCAGATCTTGAAAAAGATCAAAATTTCAATAAATGAACATTCATTTCATGACTAGGAATTGAGAGACAATAGCAAACTTGACCCACCCGATATTCACTTCATTTTCTTGGTGAAATTCCCACCCACATGTCTATGACATTGAGTTTAATAACCATAAATCAGAAGCGAATTGAATAACACACGTAACCACTAGTTCTAATGTATAACCTTGAATATTCGACCACAATTAGAATGCGCTTGAGCATATGATTTGTTACGTAAAATGTATAAAATAACGAGATGATAGGACGGCAATACTTGATAAAGATTTAGAAACAACTCAAAAGCAGAAGAAAGAAACGCATCAGGATATGCAAAAAAAAATTTGCATTAAAGAACATTATGAATGGGTTTTCAAGAATTTTATTTTTGCGATTGGTATATCTTTCCATTTTGCAACATCTACTTCTTAGTATTCTCAGTAAATCGATGATAGATCTTTTGACAAGTCGTAAGAAAACCTTTGAGAAACCGTTCACATCTGACTTTTTCAATAATTCACTCTGGAGCTATCTATTTTGCCTAGTTTTTTTCAACTCTCTGGGAAATACTGCAGCCTCATGGATTTTTTGCCATTTTACCACCCTTTTTTCACGATTTACGACACATTCCAGAATTTTGTTTCCACTGTTTGATGTTTATCGTAATTGTCCAGAAGTATCCAAACCTTACACTTCCAGAATAGTTTTATATAGAAGAGCAAACTTTATTATAATTGGTAAATATTGAAAAGCAAAAGGCAGCAATTAATGTGATCATAGTTAATATTCTTCGAAGTTATTAGAATTTTTGATGATTATATGAAGAGATTTTATTAGAAAGAAAGAGTGAAAAACACATAAAGCCATCATGAAAGATGGAAGAGAAATAAAATATGATTAATAGAACTGATCCGAGAACGGAAGGAATAAATTTGATCTGCATTACATTGAAATCACTCAAAAGAATGAATTACATAGAGGCAGGAAAAAAAACAACTATAGTTTGGAACAGTTACTGTCCTGTGTGAGTGGGTTTTCGGTATATAGATGTTTCCCACTTAGTGTCGGTCCTCTTCACCAATGTGTTAAAATTTCTAAAAACCAGCGGTTGACCAAAATATGACTCCAACAAACAAAGATAAATGAAGTGATCGAGAAACAATTTGGAGAAAAAATTCTACTATCACTTTATTCCACTTTTCAAAAACCCATAATATAGTTCCAGGTTAGGATATGCCTTTGATCCCATTTTTACCCGTCACATCAATATCATATTCACTGGAAGTTGTTCCCGATTAGGTTGTTTATTTTTTTGGTTACGTATACAGGAGACATAGGTCAACATATGACCAGTGATTTGTAGACCATATTTTGCTTCAAACTCTACTGTGGATTAGATTACGTGCCTTTTGGATACATTTGAGGTGACACCAACATACTTGCCACTAAATAATGGTTGGTACAACCTCGAGTCGAACACACGCTTGTGCAGCTCTGTCATTAGGATTCCGACAACTCACCGACATAGTAGGGACGTTGTTTAGAAACAAATTTTTTGGAGACTACATTCATCCTTAGTACTAGGATTGATTTTATTCCCTTCATGTGAGGCAGATGACTTCAATGTAACAATATGAAGGAAAGACATAGGAAGAGAAACAAGTAAATGGAAAGAAGCAATTACTAAAATGCAATAATCTACTCTGTACTGAAAGAAACTGATCAAGAGTGGAAATTACAAATTTCTGCTAATTTATATCTTGAATAAGTTTATGGTATATCCTGAAATATTTCTAGAAAAACTAACCTGTTGCAGCGTGGAGATACACGATACTCCTTTGCGACTGTTGACTGCTATCCCCCTCAGTGGAGCTCTCCACCGAGCTGACCTCGTTTTTCCTTCTCCTCCCCCGATCCTTCTCCTGCCTTGACGGATTCCTTGGAGCCACATGACTCGGAGACATCGGCGGCTTCAGATTTGTCCTGGACCCCCTCATGTCCCTTTCAGTTTCGGAAATGTTCGTCATCGACTTGTGGCTAGTCTTCCTCTGGATCGGCTCTGGCGTTCTGAGTTCCTCAGATATGTTGTGCAGGTCACGCGTCGACTGACTTCTGGACTTCATGGTAAGGCCGGAGCGGGACTTCAGCGCCGATTTGTGGCGAACGCTGTCGTTCGATTCGACGTCGGTATCTCCGAAGAAGCGGAGGTTCTTCGTGGGCGTCGGTTTCGAGGGGAGGTCGTCTTCCGTGCCACTGGTGAAGTTACCCTCCTTTTCTCCCTGAAAAATAAATATCATTGATTTCAGAAAGGTATATTCCAGTTTTTGGGGGACATTTTTAGTTAATGTACATATATGCACTGCGAATTGAAAAACTGTCGCTTTCAAAATTTTGAAATCGACATTCTATTTAGATAGACTATAAAAGTATGCAGGAGTTAGAAAATCAAATTTGGGTCGAAATGAGCAGATTTACTTGAAAAGTTATTCGCAAAGTGCAAAAAGAATGTGATTGTAAATTTGCCTATTGTCAAGTGACTGGTGGCTGGAATTTTGAACAGGCAAGATTTATCACTTTCTTTCTTTACTTTCAGTATTATCGTGTGTGAACAATCGTTAAATAAATTTACTAGATCAAGATTCTACTCACCACTTTCGTTTTTTTCCTCGAAAGTCGATCCAAGGACTTGAACCAGCTCCCATGACTGTTCTCAGATTTCCCATTCCTTTGAGGTTCTCTTGTAGGGCTGGGACTTGGACTCGATAGTCGTCTTCGGTTATTATAATCGTAACTCTGAAACAAAGGAAATACAACATTATTAAAAAACAACATTATTAAAAAACACTAAGCGAACACAATTCGTGAATACTGAAAAATATAACCACTTGAATGTTAAATGATTTAAATATCTTCTTCGTGAATAACAGAAATTGCCAGGTAATTCTACTCAAAAACTCTTTGTTGTTTTTACTTAAGACAGATAGATAGATAAAATATATTGACTAAGTAATGCTCTCTTACATTTGTAGTAGGTCACAAATATCATTTAAAAATTGGTATCAGATCATAATTCAGTCATCCTGATGCTGGGTGATGATCCCCCTCCCCAGGATTATCGCATGAGATAATCCACGAATTGGGAAGCTTTCAAGGCTCACCTAGTGGAGACACGTACAGACCGTGAAGCGCTTCAAACTCGCAATGGTCTCAACGCGGCAGTGGCAGATTTCGAATTGTCTGTGAACGCTTTCCACGCATCCACAACCAGGACAGAGTGTCCTCTGCGGAAGTAAAATGAGTTTCCTCCCAGGATAAATAACCTTATCCGGGAGAGAAATCGACTCAGACGAGTTTATCAGAGGACTCTCTACCTTGGAGACAAGGCGGCTGCTAGCAAGATGACCAACCAGGTTAAACAGGCCATCACTGACTATAGAAACGTGAGGTGGAACGAGTATATGGAATCGCTCGAAGCTGGGGATGATGAGCTCTGGCGAGTCATCCGCAGGCTCGAGAAGAGGAAAACCGTTCCCTCCCCTCTTCACGGACAGCGCGGCATCTGCTACTCCCCCGCCGAGAAGGCGTTGGCCTTTGCAGACACAATGGAGAGTCAGTTTCGACTTAAAGTTAATCCGGATGATGATATTGAAGGCTCCGGGAATTGTTTCAATCAACAACAGACTGTTGAAGCAGCTCCCGGAGAACTTCATCAGATACATGCTGGACATTATCAACAGCTCAATCTCTCTCAGATACTTTCCTAGACGATGGAAGCATACCATAGTTGTCATGATTCCGAAACAGGGCCAGAACCCGCTGTTTCCCCAGAATCATCGTCCGATTAGTCTGCTTTGCTCAACGGCTAAGTTGGCTGAACGTGTTGTGCTGCAAAAGCTAACAGAAGAAGTTGAAGACCGAAATGTTCTGCCTGAAGAACAATTCGACTGGTCGAAAATTCCATCTCAGAGCTGAACAACAGGAAGACAGTCCATCTCGAACTCCTGGATATTTCGAAAGCCTTCGACCGAGTGTGGCACGAAGGCCTGCTACACAAAATGCTCGATTTCGGTCTGCCTCGGGGTCTGGTCCGGTGGAGTACTTTCTGAAAGGCAGAACATTTCAGGTCCGAGTTGAAGGAACCCTGTCTCCCGTCAGGAAAATCGAAGCTGGAGTGCCTCAGGGAGCTGAGCAGTTTCCATTACTGTACAACCTTTACGTGAGCGACCTTCCGAGGTTCAATCACGTGAAGGTTTCCCTTTACGCCGATGATACGGCTCTCTTCGCTTCTTCCATGGGTTGGTCGTTGGCGGTCGTCTACATGCAACGCGCATTGGACGACCTCAAATGCTGGTACCTTGAGTGGAAGATGCGAGTGAATCCAGAAAAAAACTCAGGCGATAGACTTGGGGAGACATAAAGTTTCTCCAGACACAAGGTCACAATTTCAGGCGGGGAGATCGAATGGCAAACGGGAGTCAAGTACCTAGGTCTTTAGGTAGACCGCCGACTCACCTGGGAAAATCACATTGATTGTATCAAGAGCAAAGTGCAGATGACGATAGCTAAACTTTATCCTCTGATCAATAGAAACTCAATCTTAAAAATAAGATTTTACTATACAACACGATGTTCAAGCCTGTCATGATTTACGCTTCAGGTGTTTGGTGACAAACCGCCCCGTCAAACCTCTCCATTTTGGAAAGGCTGCAAAACAAACTTCTTAGGATGTTGGTGAATGCTCCATGGTTCGTGCGGAATGAATCCATCCGCAGAGATTTGAAGCTGTTAACTATACGGCAGTCCATTCAGTCGAGGAATCAGAGAGTCTTCGAGGCAGCGGAAACTAATGATAATCCATTAGTTAGGGAAGCTGTAGTTTACACTATAGACGACCCCACTCGATTCAGAAGGCCCCGTCGCTCGATTGAGTGCAGGCCCCACGACATCTGTTAAAGTGAACAGTTTGTTCATCAAATACCCCAGTCAGGAAGGGGTACACAAGTCCAGAGCGGCATTGAGGTTTGACCTTTATGTCGCCACCAAAACACCTTACGTTATGAACCAGTTGTCCTCCTGACGAATCTCAGTTGATAGGGTAAGGGACAAAATTTACAACCTGACGAAAATGAAGATGACTATGAAAGAAACTGGTATTTATGACGACACACAAGATTGAAAAAGGTTATATTTAACACACGAGGTTAACAATTCAACAATGGCTGTGGGGCACTTGAGTAAAAAAGCAAGTTAAAGGTTATACAATATTCATACATTAACTAACAAATATAAAAATGATTGAAAATTTGTAACACCTACTCGACAATGTAAATACGTAGCTGATACTTAATTGGATGAAGGCAGACAGGAGAGTTTTCATCGAAATAAGATATCAGTTTCAGCAGATAAAAATTATACTTGCTCAATTCAGGGATCTCATGAATGTGCTGAGACCAGGTCAAACTATCATCAATAACTACGCAATAATTAAGAGTTTTGCATGACCACCTTTTGTGACTGTATAATCAGTTGAGAATACTGTTATGATGACATGAATACTCTCAAATCACGATTACCTTAGCTGAGTTGTGAATGTAGATGAGCAAGAGAAGCGGCAATAAAGTTTCACAGTTGACGAAGTTTTGCAACTGTCATAGATGGGTATTTTTGGATACCTCCTTACCCAAGTTCCATAGGATGACCAATGGATTAGCTGAGTAACCATTAGCTAACGTATTAATTGTGAAAAACCCAAGTTTTTGAGTTTTTCACGATTGAAACCTTGCAGGTTGTTTTATAGCAATATTCTTCTATATTCTATAATTCTACTTCTTTCTATTTGGAAGCTTCCACATCTGTATATTTAGTTATCGAAGTAGCCTTATCCGCAAATATAATACTTTTCTGGCGATAGATAACAAAACAGATTATTTATATAAATTACTAGCGACTTGAACCGGCTTCGCATAATTTTCTGTATTGGTGTCGTATCAGCTTGTGAATAATAATAATGAAATTTGATACAATTCACTCAAACAGAAGTATTTTCAAAACTATCAATTTCAAATTAGGTAAGTACCTATTCATCTACGCAATTGCAACCTTTCTACGTCACACGTGTCGCGAAATGTAGAAAGGTTGTGAGGCGGCTTGAAATCATTTTGTCGCGTAATTTTGCGATGAGTCCTGAAATATTAATTCGTTTGGTGAAAAGAGCATTAAAAACTTAAGGTAACTGAAATAATTAAGTTGATGGATAATAATTAATATCGTATCTTTTTGAACATTTTTCCACTTACTACACTAAATAAGTAAAAAAAAAACTCATGTACAACGGTTTTATTAAAAATAATAATAATAATAATGATATAGATAATGTAGGTAGGTGGATCTAAAGTGAGTGGGTCTATTCGACCCTCCACCGCAACCCACAATGGTTTATTGTGACTCACACCTTTTCACACTCTGCCAAATAAACCCAGTTTCTTAACGAAGCCGACTAGTTTGTATAGTGAGTGGTCTTTCAGGTAAGATGGTGAGAGTTAGGATATGCCGAACTGTAAACCTGATTCGGTCCTTAGCGGGGCAGGCACAAAGTATATGCTCTGCTGTTTCATCATTTTTCAAACAGAGACGACACACACTGCCTTCCGACAGTCCAAGTATCTGCATATGATGATTCAAATGACAGTGACCTGTAAGAAGGCCTGTTAGACATCGTAGGTCATCCCTACTGTAGTCCAACGACTGTTTGGCATCAAATTTCGAAGGGTGATTAAACGTCTTGGAGTGAACCAATCCTGGTAGATTCTGCCAGAAGTCCATAAATTTTCTTGCCATTCAGATGTTCAATGTTTGCTTGGTAAAGCCAAAAACGATGCCAATGATAGGTTCTGGTCCGGTAAAACTGCTTGCAGCACCCTCCTTTGCAAGGGAGTCAGCAGCTTCATTGCCTTCTAGACCAGTATGGCCAGGAATCCAGACCAGAGGCAATCTGTTAAGTCTTCCTATCAGGAGTCAGTGGTCTACAACGCCTTGTAATTCCTTTTCGTGAATGATATACAGTAGTTGGCTACGTTTTGTAGACTTTTGATTTGAACTGTCCCCATAAAACAAATCACTAGAGTCAAACTGGTGGATCTGAGAGTTCATTCTGTAGAACCTCTCTTTCCAATCCATCGATTTGGAACGTTATTTTCGAAGAACTATGGTAACTACGTACTGAAAAAATTTTGATGAAGATATCAACAACATCAACTAGGTGACTAGGACCATATTGTGTACAGATTGGCATATCTAGTTGTGCCTTTGTGATGCGCGAACGATAAAGAGAGATGTTAACAGTCCTCAACTAACTTTCGAGAAAATAATTTTGGCTGAATAAATTTGGCAAGTGTTGACAAGTACACATATACCAGTAGGAAATGGGAACCTCAAACTTCACTTTTGTGCAGAAGGAAAGTAATGGAAAAATAATCAGTGATATATAATTGCAAATAATGGATACGTACATTCTCATCAGAGATAAATTTGTCAAGAGAAACTTCCAACCGATATAATTGATGGATATTTGAATTCATAGTTCCTTTGCTCGGAAAAACTATCGTAATATTGCATGACATCTTCGGAATTGAAGTCACATTTTCATTTGCCACGTAATATTTCGAGTCCAGTCCACACTAACTCAATGGGATTTAAATTTGGATGATATGGAGGTAACAGTACATCTGCTGCTAGGAAGAGCTGGATCCATTTCATACCGGTTGAATTTTGACTCGTAGTTGTTCAAGGGGACGTACAATTCAGGTTTCAGCAAGTTTTTTTCAAATGGAATATTCTACTCTGATAACCATGATTGCATATCTACTTTTTTGTTCGATGTCGTTGGCATTTTGTCGATTTGTTTATAACGATCAACACAACGCCTTTTAACAGCGAATTGGGGATCAACTGTTCCGACATCCATTTGTTATATTTATCAAAATTAATCTCGTTGTGATGATCACCTATATCCCATTTTCTAACATTAACTAACAGGTTTTTTCAGCATTCCACGGTATTGCCAAATATGGAAGTCATGAAACAATTCAAATTCATTTAAGCAAATACATGAATTGAAAGATGTTTCAACCTCAACTTCAATATTCGCAATGGCCGCGGTTGTAGTGCGCCCGACTCACGATTGGAAGAACGTGGGTTCGATTCCCGCCTCGACCAGATATTTTTCTCGGGAGAATTCATCTGGTTGAAGCTGGAATGATTCTGCAACCGTGTCAGGAATCACACGTCAAAAGGTAAGACCTCGTTAGTCCTTAGCTCGCAAAAGTTTCTCAACTTCTGGGAGTTGTCGTTCGTATGGGGGCGACAGCTGATTAACGGAAAAACAGATTTTAAACAGAGAGTCGATATGATCATTCCAGGGTAATTGGGAGTCAATGTTCAAACCTAAGAACTGATTTTTTCTGCACAATAGATTTAGTAGACCAGTTTCAATAATTTTTGACACCTAAAAAAAATAACAGTATTATGGAACCTATTAGAAAAGTGGGGGAATATGATAAAAAGGAAAGGAAAAATAAATTTCGGGAAATCTGAGTTACGGGTAGTGGGAGGGGATGAGTTTTTAAGGGTACAAAAATGGTTTATTTCGATTTCCTGCAAAACTACAAGTCCTATGGAAAAAAGTTAAATGGCAAAGTTGTAAGTAATAAAAAGATCTACAACCTTTTTATCCACAATTTTTTCACACAACCTGGTTTTTTATTTTTATCTTTTTCAAATAAAAAGTTGTCTACTTTTCTACGAAATTTGGTGAAAACTTACTTTTTATGTCCCAAATACACTGTAATTTATTTGATTTAAAATATTTATTTTTTCACCTTATTTTGACTTTATATCAAAACAGCACCCTAATTGTTAATAGAAAATTTTTGCGTCAAAATATCAGCTTTTTTGAAAAAGCCGGTGTGCTTTTTGTTCACTGAAATCTCTATTTTTTATGCTGTAAAAAATATACGTTACTGTAGTGAATATTCTCAGAAAATCCAAAAAAATCGAATAAAACTAATTTGATTTTTTTTTAAATCGTTATGTATAATTTCATCAGAAAAATGCTATTTCTGCAATTTTATTAAGTTAAAAAATTATTTATCGAATTCTAATTACAGTCATGTCATAGAAAATCTCATAAAATATAAATATACATGCAAATCATTTATCAATGTAACATGGAATCTTACGTTTTTTGAGTAATTGAAGTGTAAATTTTAATAAATAGCTCAAAATTGTAC
>WOGP01001294.1:0-13085 GCA_015342065.1 Leptinotarsa undecemlineata | reverse complement strand
GTGTCGACTACGTCAATTCTATTGGGAATATTCATAAAAAAATTATTTTCTTATGAGCTTGGGATGCTAAATTTCCATTGTTAAATACTTGGTTAATAGCTGTTTCCCAGACTGACACCCCAGGCTTTTTTACAACAACATTTATTTTTTGTAAATAGATTTATTCTGATTTCAAACTTAATGAATGACATTGGTTATATCAAGCCTTAGGACTCATTAATGATGTAATGATGACAATCTTAATTTTTTTTTTCGAAATATTTTTTTTATTTTTTAGTTTGTGTTGCTATTGAAGTGTGTTTCTTTAGTTTTTTAAACAATTATTCATTTTCCACTTTCTAGTTCAGCTTGTTATTTCAAGTCCATTTGGTTAAATATAAAATATATACTCATGCACAGACAGTGTGGTTGTCTCACCTGGCGTTGCTGATCAGGTTAATGAGATAAACTTCAGAAATCATTGTGTTGTCACCGATTCTTGATAGGTGTACGAAGTTTAAATTACATCTGTTAAATTTAGTCAAAATCAAGTCTAAAAGAGTCAGTAACAAACAAATAAACAAACCTACAAGTGAAGCTAATATAAGCTTGTTAAAATACCAGGATCGAGCTCAAAATGTATTCCACCAAACCGGTACAATCAAAGGGTTGTTAGGTTCAGCGTACGTTTTCAATGAAACATATATAAATAATTTCGTGACGAATAACAGACTATTACGTTAATGCTCTTCGTCATTATACAGAGTACTGTTAACATAGCCTGTTCGTTATTTAACGAGCTCAAATTGATGTTTAAATATCGTGCGTTCAAGTGACATGACATGATGCATATTCCAGCAGGCCTATTAACCATAATACCTAGTCAGAGCTATTCGTTTTCAATAGGTATAATGACATACGTAGAGCTGGATCTGGGAAAATAAACACGATATGCTATTTCTAGGTACTTGTTCTTCTACGAAATTTTCGTGAATGGATGAAATTTTCGAAGCATCAAAAATGAATATGTTGTCGTAGGAACTTTTCTCATATTCCATAATTGAATTTGTCATCAATCAAGTCAAGAAGACCACATTCGTGATCACTGTATCATTCAACTAAATTTCCGAATAGCACGATGACCATCTTGAGGGATTGGCTTCACCAATCTTGTCACTGGGTAATGTGAATTATTGCGTCGCTAGAAATAATGCAAAATTAGAATTTTATTTCATAACTGATTTGTATTCAAATCACTCGAGAAAGCTAATGTGCTAGAGAAACATGTGATATATTTTTCAAATAAAGTTTGTGGAGATAAAATCGCGAGGTGTAGTTTTCAAAATTAGTATGGATCTTCATCATGTAATGGCCGAATCAATCAAAAAAAAAAGAAAAGTAATTTACAGTGACAAACTGGAAAAAAGCCCTCTTGTATTCTCCTGAATAGCTTCACAGATACCAAATGATATGTGATCATATAATGAAAATGATGATGAAAATATTGATACTCTTCAATAATACATAATTCGGAAAGGCTGAAAGGTCCATTCTCACTTGAGATTGTTATTTTTCATTCTGAGTTGTTTTTTTAGATTGTGAATGGACGAACAGCAGATGTAAATCGAATCAAATCACTTATTTTTCTAGTTCATAATAATAATTTGACGAACTGACCGTAATTTTAGATTAATCTCTATCTAGACAGTGAAAAAATTCCAATGAATACAATTTAAATTTTACTTGCGTACATACAAAATAGTTGACGAATGTATTATTGTGAATTTATTTTGACTCGAATCGTTACCACACATTTTTATTTGAATTTTTCAATTTCATCTTCATCATGCAATCTTTTCAAATAATCTTTTTGTACCAAACTGTTCATTTTTGGTATTTTTACTCTATACGTTACTGATTATTGGCTAACAACAGTAGCAAGTTTATATTTTGCATGTAAATAGTATCATCAAATACTCTTTTTTCTTCTACTTTGTACTCTAATATTGCTATTATGCACAATACATAGCATTATATAGGGTGTCCTATATAAAACTCTGCAGGCAAATATCTAAAAAATGAAAAAGTACATCCACATTTCGTGAAAGCAGGTAATTTTTGTGTCATAGGGTGCTTTTATTCACATATAGATCCAGGACTAGGCGCTATCCGTTAGGGCGTCGCGACATCGACGCCAATTTTTTAATAGAAACCCAGTATTTTCAATTGATTTTTGAATTTTGCGTTAAATTCTGAATTTAGCCATGTAGCACACTTGTAGTTTTCCTTAAATACTGATGAAAAAAGACAATTTCATTGCGTCTTATAAAGAGGGCCATGAATAAGCCAAAATAAATGCAATAATATATTTATCGATCTGTCAGAAGACCTGTCAGATGTGACGAAAGTGTATTCAGTTTTGTGTTGGTTTTTCGTAACATTGAAAAATGGCCCAATGTTCAAATTCAGAATAGTTGGATATGATATGTGTTTATGGCGAAGCAAGAAGGAATTCAAAAGAAGTAGTGAGAATATCACGCTAATCGATATCCTGACAGAAAATTACCGTCAGACAAAACATTCGCTGGCTTAGCCAAATCCTTGGCAAGAAATGGATGTTTTAATGAACGGAAGCGAAAAAAAAATAACCAAAAACGGCTACTTATGAGAATCACAGTGGTGCAGTGCTAAGTCAAATGGTGTTTGAACCATATAGGTCTACCAGACAAGTAGCAATGCATCGTAACATTTCGAAATTGTCAATACAAAGTATTTTGTTGAAAAACAAATTCCGTCCATACAAAATACATTTGGTTCAAGGACTACATACAGGTGATGATCTTTATGTTTCATTTTCTATAACTAAAATATATTCCCATATTCAGGAGATGCTGATAGAAGATTGAGCTTCATTGCATTATTGTCCACCCCTATTCATGATGATGATCAGTTTCTGAAAAAAATATTATGGAGTGATGAAAGTCGTTTCCATAACAATGGTATAATAAACAAACATAATTGTCTTTATTGGTCTGACGTGAACCCTCATTCGTTGCAAGAAACGAGATTTCAGTCTGTGTAGGGGTTTAATGTTTGGTGCGGAATCATTGATGGTTATTTGATAGGACCTCATTTTTTCGAAGGAATTCTCAATGAGGAGAGGTACTTGGTTTTTCTACAATATGTGTTGTCAAATCTCTTGGAGAATTCACAAATATAAACTCGACTGAATATGTGGATTCAACAAGATGGGGCACCTCCACATAATAATAGAATAGTCACCAATATTTGGATAATACTTTTAATGAGAAATAGATTAAAAATAAGGGTTCAATACCAGCTCGAAGTCCAGATATTACTCCACAAGATTTCTTTTTATGGGGATATATCAAAGACTTACTTCATTTGCTACGTGCACAAAATGTAGAGGATTTGAAAAATAGTATCACAATTGTTTGTGCTTCCATAGCGCGAGAGACGCTTTTAGCTGTCACGAATCGGTAATTACTAAAAATATGAAATATGTGTATTCTACGTGAAAGGAGGGATTTCAAACACTTACTGAAATGATTCTTGTTATCACTAATTGATTTCGTTATCACCATGTTATTCGAGTTATGGTTAAAGTAACATATTTGTTGTTAATTTGAAATATTCATTTTAATTTGTACAGAAATACGGTACCTAGATAAAATTGGACAGACAATGAAATCATACCTGAAGGATTCATTTCAATAAATTCGTAATAATGCATTCAATTTGACTTATTTATGACCCTCTTCATAATATGCAATAAAATTGCCTTTTTTCATCAGTATTTAATGCAGAATCGAAAAACGAATCGGAAAATCCAGGTTACCTTATGAAAAAATGGCGTCGGTGTCCCGACGCCCTAATTGATAAAGCCTATTGCTGGATCTCTTCGCAAATAAGAGGACCATTTGACATCAAAATCATCCACCTTCACGAAATATGGATATTCTCTCTCATTTTTCAGATATTTGCCCGCGGAATTTTATATGGGACACTTTGTATATTATTTTTATACTCCCGCAAAAAAGCGGCCTTCAGTTGTGATTTCAATTATTGTCATATTTCTGTTTCTGTTTTCTGTCATTTATTGTCATATTTCTGTTATGACAATAAACAATTAACATTCTGAAATTTTTGTAAAAATAAAATAGAAGTTTCAAATTGAATCGGTACTGTATTTCCTGATAATGAAATATAGACGTTATCACGTATTCTTCATCAAACATCTGGAGACGTCATATAAGGTGATCCAGTGGGCTCTACTAAGGGATCATGTTTGGCTGTCTACGGGTTCTAAAAACTCTCAAACTCAAATAAGTTTCCAGCTAATATTGAGTTTCGGTAAGATGACGACGATGTAATTTTAAATTGGCTATTAGATGACAATTATCCTAACCAGTACATAAGTAAACATATCCCTTCAGAAAGACCCGCTACATTACCTGATATGACACCCAGTGCTTTTTTGAGAATTGATGGAATATAAATTTCACGTTGCAAGTTACCGCAGTTACCAGACCTTATGGTTAGAATGGGAGGTTCTCCTAACGAAACTACCCCAGAAATATTCCATGAAGAATTTCTTATTAAACTTTATTATTTTCAGGAAGCGAATGTTGAACATTCACAAAATACTTACTGAAATGAATTAAAGTAGGTTTTTAAATCCTCAACACTAATACAAAACTGCTAATTAATGAGGAACGGCTAATCCGATATCAAAATATAAATCCAACTTGGTTATTTTTCCTTTGAAAAGAACTGAAAATGATATTTTGACGAGAATTTTATTCGACTTCGATAATTTTATCCTTTTGTAAGTTAAGAGGGTCAGAGACTATTAACGTTCGCACTGTAGGTATGCTTTTTTCAATCTGTTGAACAGGTTGAGTGCATTTGATCGCTCCAAAACTCCGTAAGAGCCTCGCTCACCCAATATTATCCTTTATTTTCATTCATCGAGGAAGATACTTATGAATAGAAACCATCAAATGAATCATCAATCCACTTTATATTTGGAAAATTTTTGAGCAGCAGGCAATCACAAAAATGATAGCCCTGTAAGTATAAGTGGTCTACATTTCTGTAATTGGTTCATGAAGAAATCATTAGACCCTGCAGCTGTACTAACAAGATCTAAAAGGTAGCTCTGGACCCTTTTTTCATCTGTCTGGGCATCCGAAAGCCACGTTCAATATAGTCATTATAAAATATAATTTCACCAATGATAGGGTCCATATAAAGGGGAAATTGATGTGATTTGGGTACACTGCTATGTTATTATGCCCGACAGGTGAGGCGTCGCTAATCTCCGTCCATGCAAAAATTTTACTTTTTCAATTACAGCTAATGAGAGTTCACAGAAAATTATAACTTTACCCTACTGAATATAACTTGGAAACTGACAATTTTCTATTGAATTATATGTTAATAAATTCATGATACACAGATACGTATTATGTTTATGATTTAGGTTCATAGCTCAATTACTACACCTCAAGTATTTTGTAAAGCTGTCAACCATGTAATAAGGCCATCTTGGCCTGTTTGGTTAAAATCAAATAAATAAATAAATAAGAAATAAGTTTAGAAATTCCTATTCTTGCAAATTGAAAACTTCATCTCATATTTCAATAGAATCTCTTCCACTGCATGTTTGTGTGTTCAATCAGACAATCAATAAGTAGTTAAACATTTTCTACGAATATAAATAACGACAAAATATATGAAATATGTATTAAGAGGACTGGCAGTCCCCTACGCCAGTAACCAGGCTGGATGTCGCCGAGGATATCATATTGAGAATCGGTAGGTATCCACTCTTTGAAAGTTGAAGGAACTGATGGATCAGGTGGTAACAACGCCTGGGTTCTGAAATTTAACAGATTATATTTGTGACGGATGCCTGGTTTTACATGAAGAAAACGAAGTGGTGATTCAACTAGAAATTTTGATAATCACCAAGCAGAAAATATTTCAGCTTTGAAGGTGAGGAATGAATGTTGATATGAAAGTAAATTACGTAGTTATTTGCCATATTAGTTAATGTTTACTATTGATTGAGTCACATGATTTTCATAACAGTTGCCCTGTCCTTTTTAGGCTACCAGGAAAATTAAAACGAATTCAACCGAATTAAAAAAAATGGCCAGAAAAAAATTCAGGGCGAAATTAAGCTTGAGGTATACGTGGTTATTTGGGACGAATTAAAATCAAGAAATCAAAATAGGAACCGAAGAGTGGAGACAGTCCTCGAACAGCTGGATTAGTCTTATCAACAAGTTCAAAAACGTGAGAAATAGAGATGAAGGTCCTAAAAATATGAGCGATTGCTAATTCGATTCGAAATCACCTCTAAAAGAATGTTTCTGAAGGATTTTGGTGGAGTTAAAAAATTGCAATTGTTATTAACAAAATGAAAAAAAAAATGGTATTTAGTTCTTCTTTAATAACTCAACAAATATTAATATTTACGCAATTTTGAAAAAAGCTCGTTGAAGAGGAGGCAAAAAAGTTTCGAATCCCGAAACACTATCTCCATTATTTATAATTTTAATTTGACGTTGAGAATAGAGTTCCGCGCTGTTGTTACGGCATGCGCGCGCTGCCGCTAAAGAGAGTTTAACAAAAGAAATAATTTTTTATAACATAAAATGTCATTATAAAAATTTGGAAAAATTTAGTATATTTGTAACACTTGAGTGAATCGATTCCCGTAGAAAAAAAGTTTTATAATTTTTCAAAAAGTTAATCAATTGTTAACTAACAAATTTTTCCCAAACTCCGTTCGCATAAATAATAAGATAAAAGGTATAAACAATTGGCCTATACATTTTAAACTACTTGGAACCATTTTGATATATATATACTCCATAGGATCCTGCGATAAAAGTTCATAATTTTTTTAATTTGTTAATTATGATTTTTTTATTACTATTGCAAAAAGAAATATCTGAAAATTTTTTATAATTTTTTTTTCTCAATTGATATTCAGCTATGTCTCTTTCCACATTACATAATGTCAGTTATGAACATAAGATATGAATTTTTTACGTAATTTGTTTATTAAATTGTTTTAAACAAACAGAGAAATTCAATATTTTTGAAAATTTTTGTTTGCTATTTTGTTGTATAGAGATAATTTTGAATAAAAAGAAATTTTCCTAATTTTTATTTTCAATTCTTAAAATCGATTTTGTTATATTTCGATTGTTTAAATAATTATCTAAGAAATAATTTTGCTTTCAAAAATCATAATTTACACTTTTGAATAGTTTGGAAAAAAAAGTATTAATCAGTCAGTTGTTTATTAGTTCAACAATTTGTTATAAACAAATATTGACCAAAATATTTTTTATGAAGCAGAGAAAAATTATAAAAAACAGCTATATATAAAAAAGTGCCATTTTTTTTATTTATCATAATACTTTTTTATTTTTTATTATAAATGAAAAAGAATCATTATGAATCAAATTATTATTGTAAAACTAATAAACAATTGAATAATAAATGAAAAACAACAAAATATAAAAAAAAAATTCAAAAAATATTGAATTACTCTATTTGTTTTAAACAATTTAATGAACAAATTACGTAAAAAATCAATATCCTATGTTAATAACTGCCATTGTTTCATGTGCAAACGGATATAGCTGAATATCAATTGAAAAAAAAACTTCTATTAACAATTTTTTGCTAGATTTTCTCAAATTTTAAAATGATATTTTATGAACCAAAAAAATCATTTCTTCTTCTTATTATTTCTTTCTTTCTTTAGCGGCAGCGCGCGCATGCCGTAACAGCGGTGCGGAACCCTATTTTCAACGTCAAATTAAAATTATAAATAGTGGAAATAGAGTTTCGGGAGTCAGGAATTTTTCATCGGAAATATCCTCCTCTTTAACGATCTTTTCTCAAAATTGCTTAAACAATGATATTTTTTGAGTTATTAACGAAAAACTAAATACCATTTTTTTCAATCTTATTTTGTTAATAACAATTTCAATTTTTTACCTGCACCAAAATCCTTCAAAATCGTTTTTCTATAGGTGATTCCGAATCAAATGAGCTATAGCTCATATTTTAAGGACCTTTAAATATCAATAGTTTTTGAGTTTTTCACGAAAAACTTAATACAATTTTTTTATTATATTTTGTTAATAATAATTGCAATTCTCCACCTGCACCAAAATGCTTCAAAAACATTTTTCTAGAGGTGATTTCGAATCGAATGAGCTATCGTTCATATTTTTAGGACCTTTATCGCTATTTTTCATGTTCTTGAACTTGTTGATTAGACTAGATGGTATATCAGAGCACCTGCTAATAAAGTTCTACAACTATGAGCAATATATCTGATAGACCACAGCTTAGGAGGAGATGATAATCCTCATTGACCGTATAACCATGTGGTAGTAACTTCTGACGCAATATGTCACGGTAATCATATACCAATGATTCGTCACCCGTTATGACTCATTTGAGCAAATCTGGATAGCAGTTGACGTCACTCAACAATTCCTGAGCGATGCTTATTTGTCGGTTTTATTATCAAAATTCAGCAATTCTGGAACGAACTTTGCTGCCACACGCTTCATTCGCAAAATTTACAAAAAAAATGTGTGGCAATATCTAATCGATATACCGACATCTAAGCAACTTCTGTAATAGTGATTCAACGAGTTTTCATATCAGTTTTCTTCACTATCCAAACATTTTCATCTGTTGTTGATGTGCTGAAGCGCACATTTTCTCTACCTTCTGTGAAAAGCTCATGCCATTTGTGAACATTTTTCAGACTCAGAGTACAATCACCGTAAGCCACTGTCAACATTTCAATTGTTTTTGAGCTCTCAATTCCATTTTTGACAAAGAATTTGATCCATTTTTTTCGATAGCAGAAAATCTCCGAACACGCAAAACACTCGTAAATGTTATGCTTTTCACAAATTGAATATGTAAGCAGCTGAAACTGTGATCATATAACCGAAATTAGTGTACCCCTTTTGTGGTCGCTCCCGACGGATAGCGTGCTCGAAGCCCTAGACGGAAGAAAAGTATATCTGCAAGTTTATGCAGACGACCTTGTCATTTTGGCAAGGTCCATGTCGAGAAGGGTAGCTTGTAATATCCTCCAAAGCACATTGGATGTTGTTCAAAGTTAGTGCCTGAGGGAGCAGATGTCTGTCAACCTCAGTAAAACTATGATAATCCTCTTCACCAGGAGAAGAAAATTGGAAAATCTAACGACACTTTTCCTCAATGGTGGGGTTATTTAATTTGGAACGGAGGTAAAATATCTTGGCGTTGTCCTTGAAACAAAATTCACCTGGAACGCTCAGTTGGAAAAAGTTTTACACAAAGCAAGACGTTTCTATATACATGTCGCAAATAAATCCATTGGATTTGCGTGATTATTATCAGACCAATGATCGCTTATGTTGCTATTGCCTGTTAGGCGAAGGCTTCACAGAAAACGGCCAAAGCTAAACTCTCTGGCTTTCAGAAACAGGATTGGCTGACCATCGTGGTGCCGTTATTACTACACTACATGTAAGTCTCCTCTCTTGAATTTATGAGTTAACCCCTGGAATTTTCTCAAGCATACCTGAAAATTCTATAAAATCGGTCGTAAAATAAAATTTTCCAGTGGTATTTGGACAAAAGTGTTTTTATACATTTCATTTAAGTGATCATGAATCACCATAAAGTAAACAAGTTATCAGTCACACATATCATATAAACATTCAATATTAATAGAATTCATTTGTTGCAAACAAACTGTCATCTCATTATAATTGCACTAGCATTTTCCTCCCTTACTTAGTTCCTTCATACCTAAACTAACTTTATAAAACAAGCAAAGACGAAACAGTATATCCCAATTCTCAAGAAAAAAACATGAAATTCTATTTGGGAGTCCACACATGACAAACACCACTTTATTTTCCTGCGTAACTAAGGGAGAGACTGCGGTAAAAAAATTGAAATTTATTCCCTCGGAACATCCTCTCGCCGAAAAAATATTAATAGGAAAGATAAATGACTATCAACTTCCTCCGGACCCTAGTAAAAAGAAACTCTTGTGTATATCCATTTCAGGGCTCAAGCTCAACATTTTAACACCGGCAAAGCTGGGATTTCTATTACATTTTCGCCATTTTAATCAGCATAAATTCTCTTCCAGTCCTGACGCGTGCAAAAAATAATATAAACGAGATGGATATTTGCTAGGCACGACTACGGAAGAGAGACAGCTATAAGTGTTATTGAAAATTATTTCTGGATGAAAGAAAATAGTCTCTTGGAATCTCACATCGAAGTTAATATCTAATATAGTCTGGTCAAAATAGACACAGTGGTTGGTTGAAATTTACCAACTGTATATGTCCATAACATAATCTGATTTATATTTACGTCTTAAAATGTACAGATGAAATGTGATGGAAATTTTGAGTAAGGCGGTGGACAGTTCTACTTATCGTCTTTTTTTAAA
The DNA here is from genome assembly GCA_015342065.1 of Leptinotarsa undecemlineata. NCBI lineage: Eukaryota > Metazoa > Arthropoda > Insecta > Coleoptera > Chrysomelidae > Leptinotarsa > Leptinotarsa undecemlineata. The sequence goes on along the minus strand of WOGP01001294.1, from coordinate 2,578 downwards.
ATAACAGGATGTTAAAGCTGTAATGGAAAAACGGTTCTCCATTGATGATTCGGAAGATATTTTGGCGATTATAATCAAACTTGATACGTTTGATATGTTTATCTTCAACCAGCTATCGCACCCCACGAACGACAACCCTCAGAAGTCGAAACTTGTGCGAGCTAAGGACTAATGAGGTCTTAACTTTCAACGTGTGATTCCCAATACAGAATAAAAGTATGATCTGATAAAAATAATAAATTGGTGGTCCTTTAGGTGTAATTATATTTGCAATAGTAATTTAATTGGCTTCGCAGGGGTTTACATGATTGATATTTATAGTGAAGATCATTGTGTAAGTTGGATATTGGACATCAACATCAGATTGAACAATTGTAATTATAACTAACTGATCTTATGATATTTTTGTGTATCGTGCTTAATTTTTGTGGGGAAAATGATAAGCTATTATCTGTATGCCTGTGAGTCAAGAAACAATGATCCAAAAATGATTTCACTCTTCTCAAATTTTACGGTAATCTTATAAAAGTTGAAAGTAAAGCTAAATTGAACCTTCACGATCATTTCTACTATAAAATACTGTTAAAAATTGCGACGAGGGATTTTAAACTTTTTTTCCGTTAACTTGAAACATCAAAATGTAACCCTCAGCACAATATCAATTATTCTTTTCATCAATTGTCGCACATGCGCACTTTTAATATATTACGAATGACATTAAAGCCATTTATAATTCCGTTTCTGGAGTCATTCACATGTATTACTGGCGACGCATGAACAATTGATTTCATATGTCTCCAAAACAAATTATCCAGGGGATACATGTTTGAAGATCATAGTGGCTAAGGCTGATATCCCCCACGATATATCCACTGCTAAGCAAAAGTGTCAGAAATATATTCACGGCTGAAATGGGCAGGTGCTCCGTTGTCAATGAACCACATATTTTCTCGTTCTACTGAAGGTACATCTTCTAACAGACCCGACAGTTAGTCTTCGAGAGAAAGAGAGACAGAGAGAGAGAGAGAGAGAGAAGTGTGAACAGCAGAGAAAAAGGGAGAGAGATAAAATGTATCACCAATTTCTGATTTTTTTTTCAATTTTCTGCACAATCTCCCTCTTATACAACGTTTCTTCAATATTAATAACAGTTTGAGCTGAATATCACAAAACTAAAGAAAATTTGTGTAGTTTCGTAGGTTTTGTGTTAAATGTGTGATTTATGTGAAGAATATTGAATTTTGGTGAGTTATGTGGGAAATGTGTGTTTCTACAATATTCAAAATAAATTCGAGTAGGCTATCACAAAGTTGAGAAATTCATTGTTATTTGTGTTATTTGAGTCTGCATTATTCAGTAAATAATTTTGTTAATAATGTGAGAAATGCTGAATTCCACTTTCGTACAACGTTTCTACAATATTTGCAATAATTTAAGATGAAATTCACAAAACTGAAGGGAATTTGAGAAATAACGTGAGTTTTGTGTTCAGTGTATGATTTATGTGAAGAATAGTAAATTGGTTTGAAATATGTAAAATAAGTGATCTATTTATGTGTTTATACAATATTCGAAATGATTTCGAGTAGAGTATCAGATAATTGAAGATAATTTTTGATATTTCATATTATTTGTGTTATTTGTGTTTTGGTTATTCGCTGAGAATTTTTAGTATTATTATGAGAAATGGACAATTTTACTATTGTACAACGTTTCTCCAATGTTTGTAACAATTTCAAAGGAGTACCTCGGAACTGAAGAAAATTTGTGAAATTTTATGAGTTTTGGGTTTGATGTGTCATTTATGTGAAAAATGAAACAATTTGTATGAATTCTGTGAGAATAATGAGTGAAATGCATAATTTCACTCTTATGCAACGTTTCTACAATATTTTTAACGATTCGGGATGAATAGCAAAAACTGAAGGAATTTTATGAAATTTCGTGTGTTTTTTGGAATTGATGTGAGATTGATGTGAAAAATTAGAGAAATTGTGTGAAATATGTGAGAAATGCGTGATTTATTCATGTGTTTCTATGATATACAAAATAAATTCGAAGCATGCGTTGTAATTAGCTGGTGAGTTGCGTGACAGTTTGAGGACACTACGTGACAATTTAGTACACTCTGATTGGTTCACTGCCTAGCTAGTTGGGTGACAGGACACCACGTGACAATTTGGTGTACTCTGGTTGACTGGGTGGTCTGTCTGTCTTGTATGGAGAGCTGAAAGGAAACCTGCAACTACAACTACAAAGGAAGAGTTGCAAACTCAATTATTTATAATCTTTAGAAATTTACAAGCATAAACAATGCGGTTGCTACCTGTCAAATGATCAAATCGATTCAATTTACTCTCCGGTTTTTAAATTGGCAAGTCCACATTGTGAACTGTAAATTCAGGTACTCAATCAAGTACCTGCATGGTATATATTGGCGAATGTAATGAGTCATTGTTAGTTTATTGTGGAGTTTATTGGGTAAGTAAGTTTGAAAATGTCCATATAGGACGAAACTGCAGTAACGTTAGTTACAATTAAAAGTGGTATAAAACATAGAAATTTTCATTTCTCTTTT
>WOGP01001293.1:0-19694 GCA_015342065.1 Leptinotarsa undecemlineata | reverse complement strand
CAAATTTGAGTATATAAATAATCAGAGTAGGTATTAGACTAGAGATCAATTTTCTTCTCCTGAGGATGCTAACTTTGTTGGCGAAACGCGCGTCGAGAGCAAAAAAATATTAGTTTGGTGTTTGGGTAATTGATCAAAGAAGTTATTCAACTTTCACACCAAAGGTTCCAATCCCATAGTTAGCAGACTACCATTATAATCTTCATGCAGTCATTGTTTATTGTGATTCTGACGTTGAAGCTGGTCATTTTTACGCATTGGACAAAGACGGAACGGACTGATTTAAGTTTGACGATAGTCGTGGGTCTAAATATTCTGGCAATATCTTGAATTTATTGCAGCCTCTGAAGACATTCTGCATTTCATTCTATGACAGAAAGGACATTGGCATATCGAGATCTTCAGATGATGTGATGCTGCCAGTTTTTTCGGGTTTTCCTGCAGCTGAAAAAGCAAATGCGCCCCTGGAATCAATCAAGTGGCCCCGGAGCGCTAATTAATTTTTGTTGATGTTTCTATAATTTCATAGTTTGTACGTACGTAAATATTTATTCAGGTTGACATAATCTACAATATGAATTCAACATTAAAACTAGAACTTGAGAAACTGATTACCTGGATTACATTGATTATTCACATATTGAGTGGTGAGTAGAAAGAAGGAAAAAATCCAAGTTAAATTCATCGTGAGCTTATTTGGTTATTTATTGTATTTTGAATTTCTTATTATCATTCGAGTTCGTGTACTTTTTTCAGTTTATTATAATTTTGGTTCACATATTCTTTCAATTTTGATTTCATTTTTCGTTTATTAGGAATGACTCTGGTTTCTAAAGGGACTAGGTTCAACAAATTTTGAACCAAAGTATTATATACATTTATGTGTCTCCGTTAGCCTACAGAGGGAAACATTTGTTTTCTGTTCTGATTTAGTACGTGTGTTGTGAGTATGACTTATCTGAGAGATGGACGTATTTTGCATCCATATTGAGCATTGATAGGTGTAGTTCTTACATCAAATGAGCCAGTTTTTTTTGTAAATGTCTTCAGTAGAGTACCTTCGATTATTTTTAAAAATAATTTTCAATATGGTATTTTGCATAACCTCTGGAACGTGTAATAGCATTTTACTGAGACCACCCTATATGATGTGTTCTTTCCATTGCAGGCGTTGGTCCGCATATACACCCAAATACTTCATGTTGTGAACTTTTTTAATTATTGGACATGAACACTGCGTTGGTGTTCGGCATAGATAATTATAAATAGTGAGAGTGTTATTTGAGAGTTGATATTTTTTTGTTGTGATGAATGCAATGAACTTCAACCAGAAAAGTACACATTTGGGCCCTGTTTCAGCTTTCTCATGAACTTCATCCCAGGAATCGCCTTCAGATAAAAGTATAGTCTGCGTAAAATATTATTCTGTCATTGATATTATGAAGTTTTTGAAAATTGTTAATATAAATCAAAACTAAAATTGGACCCAGCACTGTCCCCTGGAGCACACCCAGGGGACAGTGCTGATTCGCTGAGGTAGTGTATCGCTGAGGGTATTGTTTATTTTATTTCAATGGTCGACTGTGTCGAAGGCCTTAGCCAGATCTGGAAATACTGCCAAACTTTTTTTTTTTGGTGAAATTTATCCAAACGCTGTTAACCAATTGAAAGATTGCATTTTCGATTGAATTATGTTCTCTGAAACCAAATTTACCTTTTTTTTGCCATTGAAATTTATCCAATCGCTAATAACCAATTGAAAGATTGCATTTTCGATTCAATTATGTTCTCTGAAACCAAATTGACCTTTAAATAAAATATTATTTTGTTTTAAAACTTCGCCAAGATAATGGTTATTGGTCTGTAATTTGTTGCAAGTTTTCTGTCACCTGATTTGAAAACTAGGATGGTTATCGATTTTTCAAAAGCGACTGGTATGTTTCCTTATGAAGCATAAATTAATGATATGACAGAGACTCAATAGAAGTAAATGATGTCTTTTTATAACCTGGACCGTTATGCTATCAGGACCTGAAGAGCTGTAGTTTTTCAATGTAGATATTATCTTAATGACTTAATTTTTTGTTACTGGGTTCAGAAAAAAGGACTTTGAGATATTGAATTCAATTTTCGGAATAATGTCATATTTATCGATTTCTTTTTCCATCTGTTTTCCAGTACCTGCAAAGAAAGTATTATAGTAGTTTGATTTCTCTTTGTCAATAACAATTTTTCGACCATTTTCATTTGTAATGTTATATGTATCTTTCTATTTCGTACCAGATTTTTTGATATTTCTGAAGGGCATCGTGAATCTTGTTTATATAGTGATTATTTTTATGCAATTTCATTAAATTATTGACATAGTTTCTATAATTTTCATATTCTACATGTAGTTCTTCGGTATATCGTTTATTTAATATTTTTTTCAGGTTGTCCTGAAATAGAATGTTCCTTGATATCTATATGGTGCACCTTACAAGAATTATTGAATCTATTGATTTCCAACAGATTCGAATTCGAACCTTCCTTTTTCGAATATAACACGTCATAGTCGTGGTTATATAATTCCTAGAGACACCCCTATCAAATGCTTCTAAACTATTGAATAATCCAGTGTCAGAAAGTGATTTTCAGAGAGAGAGCTCAGTACCAAAAAGACAAAGCTACACTGTCGGATAGTTCAGGAGTATATGGCTTGACTTGCGGTTTATGTCCAGAACGGGAATTAATTTTTCCAAAAAAATAAAAGACAACGGGGGTAGTTTCTTCAATATGAATAACAATTCCACTTCTGCAAACCATCATTTGGCATTTGGAATGTTTGAGAACTGCGAGACTGATTTTATAATCATAATATAATACAAATTTTTTCTAAAAATGTTCGGGGACAAATATTGACTTTTTGAGGTTTTCTGATCATTGAGTACATTGAACATCATTTCGATACAGTTCCTTAATAGTCATATAACAGCAGTCTTCATTTCTTCGATTCTTCGTTCTTCTCAGATGAATTGCCGCATATTCTGATTCAGAATCCAAACGCTTTGCCATTTCAAACATTCGGTAAAGCGTAGGAATTCTAAATCTGAACATACGGCTAATTAGTTGAAACTTAATTGCCTGAAAGATTAGCCGAATACAACTAAACCATTATGATACAATTGTCGCTACTTCTAATTGTAGAATAAATATTTAATTGGAATGGGATTTGCTTGATATACGTGTACTCAAAAATAGATTTGTGACAGTTAATTATCCACACACCTTCAGGACATTATAGGAGCATGGGAACGAGTGAAATTGTTTTAGCATAACGAACCAAATCCCTTGGTATAAAAGGAATTTGACAACATTAGTCATTCAACAAACCAGAATAATAAAAGTCTATTATTTTCAAATGTTTTTTTTAACAGTTTTCAGTATCAGAAGAAAATAATGACAAATTTTGCGAAAATCAATATCTAATTTTATAATATTTGCAATAAGCAATAATTTACATTCAAGGAGTTAGGAAAAATGATATCAAATATGTATTTGAATTTCAGTAATTTTGAGGAACTGAGTTTATTGTTTATATGAGAAAATGGATTCACAAAAGAAAAATCACTACCAAATATCAGTATATCGGCATACCATAAGCAGTATCCAAAGCAGATAGAAATATCAAGAATGCAAAACTAAAGGTTATTTGGAGTTGTAGATGAACCACGAATATTTCCAAAATAGAAAGAAACATCGAACATATCAGAAACACGTAATCGAATGTTCTCAAAAACAAATTTTTACGATCCAGCGACATGTCTAGTTCCACCTCTCACATGCCTGTAGCTGGAGAAGTAAGAAAAGTTTGTTAAGTGGCTAAAGCTCCACCTCGTGAACAACTTAATAATCGGTACGACAATCACTGATAGTGAGAATTCTCAAAAACCCTCTGGTCAAGAACTTTTGGAAATTATATCATAGGTCACTCTCTCACTGTTGGTATTCTGAACAGAGAAAATTATTTCGAAACTTCAGACAACAATAATGATATGTTTATAACACATTCCCATACCACGCAGAGTTCCTAGGCAGCAACCGAAGAGAACAGGCGTCTCGTACGCGCTCCGAGTTAGAACAAAGGAATTGTGGAAATAAACTATAAAAGTTTATTTTCAAGTATAGTACCAAGCTGTGTTAGTATATAAAAATCATCTATAGAGTACAACATACCCAACTATTCAATGTAAACAAAGAAAATAGACAAATAACTAGTGCATGTAAATGTATCCCTAATAGACAAAGTAGCTAAGTGGCCATCCAGTATGTCCCCGCCCATCCAGTACCTCGTAAGAGGCTAAATAGAGCTCAAAAAGATACATTATCAGTAGATGAATAGACAATTTCAGGTTCAATATTATACACTAAGCGAATAGATAAGTTTAATGTATACAGAAAAACTCGGCAAAAATTCGGACAACAAAGAAATCGTTAATATTGATATCGATATTGATACTATCAGTGAGCAAAATAAACAAGTCATTGAACCAAAAAGAAAAATAAATCAGTTTCTGTGAATAGTGACAAAAATTCGAAGCCAAATACCAAAAACCTAACACCGGGTCTAGTAGGTGTACCGATCCGACCATAACGAGGTGTTTCAAGCCACTACCCCTCCCTCCAACCGCTTGACACCAAGGGAGCTCAGATGCAGCCACGGTCCTCCTCACCCGATCCAGCAGGGGCCAATGGTTGTCAACTGGGCGCCATCTGAGGAGCACACTATAACTCTTCCTGGCTGAAGCTGCCAAACATATGTTTATCGAAATGTAGAAGGTTGAGAAAAGAAGAACAATTTTCATGGACAAGAAAGGGGGCTGAGGCTAAAGCGTAAGAAGTTGAAAAGAGGCAGACACTGCAGAGCTAGCAGACCAGGAAGCGAGCACTCGCCACACAAAATACGAGCTAGAAATTCCGGAAGAGAGCTAGCTAGTTTCTTCTTCTTAGCAGAACAAAAAAGAAACATCCCATGCTACCGAGAAAACCGTCCGAGCAACGGACTAACAAATCAATGAAGGACATAGCTGCAAATTTGAGAATGAGGGTCAGCAGCAAAGTTCGAGAATAATAATCTTGAGAGAAAAACTACTCACTGGAGTGGGGAAATACTTTCGTAGAAAATTTTATAATAAAAAAAGATGTGAATTGGACTATTACTTCCAATACGCAGGTGAAGGTAACCCTCCAAACGAAGTAACAGAAGTGCTATCAGCTGAACTCGATACTGTACTGAGTTCATCGCTAACACTGGTTGATACTGAAATAGCGTATGTAGAAATTGAGTTTCAGAAGTGAGAAAATACATCGAAAGACATCAAAAAGTTCAACTCCAAGTATAGTCTGAATTCAAATTCGAATTTACATAATTTCTGACTCAGATCGGATGCAGCACATTTTATATTGTTAAATAGTTTTATCGAAAGAAAATTGCAGAGAACGAATAAAATACTGATTCGTAACAATTTCATCTGGCAGACACCTGTCAGAATAAGTGAAGTCAGCATAAGATGAAACAATCTGAAATCATTTTCATTATAATATCTGGAGTATATCGAATAATATATGAATTATTATACAAGTTTATGAGATTACCACTATTTTGTTACTGTGTATTGATGAATCTTCATGCTTTCGAATGATGCGTTTCACACTTTCGACGACACCAAAAATTATGCCAGAACCAAAAATTTCCTTAAGTTTGATCATGCTTTCCACGATTGAGTCGAATTATCAAAAAAGTATATCTCATGTATGAATACCATTTCTACCAAGTCATCATTTGAATACTTCATAATTGTTACTTCATTGTGGTTACTTCACCTTACCATTTATTATACATCATATCATTATCAAGACAACAATTTCTTTTCTGAATGTGGGAGTAATTTAAAAAAACGTTACTTCAAAAATTCAAAACATCCATAATTCTAGTTTGATATGTTATATATTATTATTTTTATGCTTCAAATATTTAGTAATATATTTCATCGCAAATACATCTCCTATGAGATCATTTCCAGTGACATGATATATTTCCCAATCTGGAAAATTTCACTTCCATAATGATAATGATCATTTTATAAAATCTAAGCTTCAATACATTCAATTTGATGGACTCAACAACACCTCAAGCCTCCTTGAGGTTGTTCATCTACTGATGATCAAATATTATAGAATAGTTCTAGGAGTATCATTTTAGAACTTGTCAAACCTACGTGTAAAATATCTTAGAGTATTATTTAAAATCATTTAAAATTCCAGTTATGATTGAAATCAAAGCATATTGTTATTTCTGTCCAAAAAATGTCTCATTCATGATCATGATTCCAATTAAATTGCGAAATCAAAGCAAAATGAATTCTGACAAACACCTCTGCTCAATATGTTGGAAAACGAGTTGAACGTCATATTCATAACAAGGATTGATTTCATGATTTACTCAGCACACTGCTAATGAAAGTTGTTCGTTCACTAAAAAATATACAATGCAAGAAATTCATAAAAAAATTGTACTGAAATATCAGGCCAACACCTCCCAAAACTGGAACATTGAAATAGTTATTATTGTTTACGCAAATGATAATATAATTAGAAGTATTTCCAGAGAAGTTCCTTTGAGCTTCAGTTGGCGGTATGTTACTGTATATTTATAAATCGATTTGCACCACTCTTTTTCAATACAACGTGGTGCCAAACGATTTATTGTACACAGTGAACATTCTCTATTCTGGCTTAACAGTAAACAGCAGTCAGTTACTCACCTGTCTGATAGGAAACAAGTGGTGAGTATTGACGGGTCTCTTAGCCGCCCGAGAATCGTGACGTATGGAGTGCCACAGGGTACTTTCCTAGGACCACTTGTATTCACCATTTATATAAAATCCGATCGACGAGAAGTTTCTTCAATTTCGCGGATGATACGGCCATTCTGTACAAGGAAGAATTCTGGTTCTTGATGAAAATCCGATCGACGAGAAGTTTATTGAGTTTTGCGGATGAGACGGCCATTCTGTACAAGGGAGAATTATGGTTAGACAGCAGACGATTACGCACCTGTCTCATCGGACAAACGGTTGGTATAGACGAGGATTTTAGTCGCCTGAGAGTCGTGACGTATGGGGTGCCGTAGGGTACTGTTCTAAAACCACTTCTATTCACCGTTCATATGAATACCTTGATGAAAAGTTGATCGACCGAAAGTCTCTTCCGTTTTGCGGATGTCTGCCAGTGAGGGTGATGGTGTTCCATGTAAGTGAAATTTTACCTTTTTCATTCAGTATATTGTGTGAGAATCCTGTGAATCATATCTGATTCAATTCCATAACGAATCTATAGAATACAACTGGGTAGAGAATTCAGTATAATTCAGTGTTCATATGAATAAAAGTATTTGTTTCAGATGTATTTTCCTTTCAGTTTGTGTCAGCAAGTTATTTCTTTGCATGAACACACATCTTTGTATAGAGTTACTTTTTTCAAAATGTATATATTGAGTTTAGGTATTCAGTTGAATTGTTCTTATATACGAAATGAGAAAAATAGGGTAATATTTTGGAAGATATCAGGTTCATTACTTTCTTCAATGAAGAAAATCGATGAAGAAATGAAGATTATACATCTTTAACAGTAGTTAAATGCACTAGAGTATCATACTTTTGTTAAAGTTGGAGCTAAGTTTATCGAGTTCATATATTTTTACTTTCTGATCGTTATTTCACTCCATGATTCAACAAACTCAATCGATTTTGTAGTGAATACTAACATAATTTTCAAAAATTATTTAGGATCTGAGGTCTCAAAGTTATACTTAAGTATTATGAAAGAATATGGTAATATACTCATTTCTGAATATTGAAGTTGAAGGACTCAGGATATGATTTCGAAGCGAATGTAGTCCTGTTTCTGTTTCTATACTTCAACCCAAGCGAGGTGAAGAATATCATTTGTTCACATTGTTCTAAATTAACTGCAAGAGGTAATGAAGGATATTTATGTCAGCAAACACAGATTTGTATAAACCTGATAAATGAATGTAATCTGATAAAAAATATTAATATTTTATTGTTTCATCATAAATAAAGATGTCGATGAAGTCTCATAACTCACTCCCTGCGAAGAACGAAATCACCAAAATATGGCCGCCCTTCCTGGAACATAGGTTAACCATAAATATCATATATCAAAGAAGAAAAACATATCTTTTGTAACAGAATTGTGAATATGATAAACTAAAGCCTTTGGACTAGTTATAGGATTCGTATAAGTAGTTTCTGTCTCTTTCATTTACTTTCTTTCACCGAAAACTTTATAGCCAGGCAGCGATTTCCAAGTGATTTATGTAAGTGAAAATTCAGTTTTATGTCTTTTAAAGCTGGTTTACTAAAGATAAAATGTCGATATCTTCAACCGTGATGTATTCTTAGTCGAGAACTCTGGCTTCTCGACAACAACTCATTCACACCCATGTTTTTTTATTCAAATCATTTCACTGGTATAGTCACTCAGAAGAGGAAAGGGTCTTAGGTAATCGAAATATTTAACGGTTTTTCAGCACCTTGTTGATATATCAAAGATAAAATATGGTTTTAGTGTTGGAGAATCTCTGTGTTTTTTTTAGTTATTGTGAAATCTTCAACTTGTTTTGACCTTGTTGACTCGAATACTCAGAGATAGAAATACCAGAAATTATGCAAGGTATTTATAATTATAATCATAATTCTAATATTAACTGAGGAAACTGCATTTTTCCCTAATATCTCTTACTCCTAGAGACATAATCTATTTATAGAGAATGAAATTTCACGGCAGGAGATAATTGTGTTATAAATATTTTCCGAGTTTTCCGGCTATGGTCTGCAGGTTTCCATGCCTGAAGTTTCCCTTAGAGTTGCTCTTCTTGTCGGTTCACCAGCATTGCCTGTCATGCATTTGAGAATATGAAAGAACTGACTGACACTGGATGCAAATCCATCATAACCTATTGAAATTTATACTTCTTTATGATAGTGAACACGTGCATCGGGCGTGACATCTGAAAATGTTATCTGTTTAAAAATCTGTTCTATCGTGATGCGGTTTTTGTAAACTTTCAATTGAAAATCTCACATCCAAGTGTATTTGTTTTGTCAGTTGTCATGTTTTTATTCCCTTCCAGAATTCAATAGCGATATTTTACCAATTTTTCGACAAATCAATTTTCGCTATCAGTGTTTAAATCGAACAACTGAGTCGGCAGCAAATTATCTAAAAGTTCAGTCTTCAAGTATGCCCCCTTACTATATTTGGAGTTTTTTTATCTTATACGAGGAATAGGGTAAATTCAGATATGCGATTAGTTATCTCGTTAACAGGCAGATGTGGCGATGATAAATACGTATTTGACGTTTGCTTCAGCCTACTTCGGAAAATGATACTCTGAAATGAATTCGATTTTTAATTATGGGTAATCATCGACTTCATGTTGATGAAAGACACTACCTTGCACTGACGTGTGGCCAAATAATCCAAAACCGGTGTGTTCCAGTAATTGAAAATCGATTCCGGCAGTTGTATCGCCAACAGCATATGCAGGAATCCCTTTTGTGACACCTGTCATATGTAATCCAACGGCCTTCGTGGTATTAGCCAGGGGAATAGTTGTTTTCTGATAGCTCTATTAACCTATAGGGTAAGTAAGTTGAGACTGGCCGAAGGAATTATTCTTTTAGGTAATTCGATTTGCATACAGCCAGTCTTCAAGTATGCCTTCTTACTATATGTGAGTTAACAGATTTGCAGTTTCTTTCCTTCGAAAAAAAAGAATTAATTTCAGGAAAACAACAATGCGTTTGAAGTAGATCAAATATGTGTAACAATATTTGTTTTTTGATCAGCTATTTATTCAACTGATATTTTCGAACAACCATCAACAAACTGTGTCGAAACAATTTTTCGAGTTTGTTGGCCATATGCAGTTTCATGTCTGATATTTCGCTTATAACTGCGGTACACATCGTGAAATGCAAAAGGGCAATGGGCTCAGTGCTGTATAAAACATACTACGCTGTAGTATATGCGTTTGCGCGAATGGAAGTCTGTTTGCGAGGTTTATATCAGATTCACCTATATGTATGTATGTTTGTTTGTTTGATACTCTCAAACTAGGGATCTGTATTTGACAGAATTATCGACATTATTAATTTGATCCATTCGCGGGTAGATGACGCTGTACGTAACCTCCTTGATGTATTGACATCGTTGTTTCATTTATTCGCGGGCAGATGGCGCTATACATAACCTCCATGATATAATTCTAACTCACTTTCCATGTATTTCTTCATTTGAAAAAAGTATTTTTGTTTACTAACACCCACGTCTGCCGTCCTATTTGTAACCCTTCTTTGCGCGTCTGCTGCCTTGGCCTTGGTAGCTGATTTTCAGACTCCCTCTCCGGAATCGGAAAATATCAATGATCATTTTTCTGAACAATATACGGCTGATTGATCCCAAAGTTTGGTTGAAACAAATATACTTTAAAAAGACAAAAAAACATACGAATAACATACGAAACTGAAAAAATAAAAATAAATATAGTTTACATAACTGAAAAACACGCTTTCAACGAACATCGAAACGAAAAGTTAAAAACATTTTTTTTGATAAGCTTGAAACAATTACGAATGAGAAATACTACTATTATTGTGAAAAAAGCGTGGACGCTTTGTGCCATATGTTTCGTATTTTAAGCATCCGTAGCTGTTTTCACAATTTCACAAGTATTCTTGTTCGTTATTCTTTTAAGCTTATTTAAAAAAATATTTTTAACTTTTTAGTTTAAGGTTCTATAAAAGCGTGTTTTTATTTTTTCAAACTATATTTATTGAAGAGTACTCTTCATGTTCGTGACAACTAGTGGAGTACTTTTCAAGGAATGCAGTTTAGAGAAAAAACGTTTCAGTAATAAAGAATTTCATCCGGCTTCTCATTTGTGTTCATAAATTGGACGTTGTCCATCGCCTCGATGATCATATGGAGGTTGAGGTAGTTTTTGAAATTAAATCTATATTTTATATAACGATCTGAGAATATGAAATTGGCGATTAAGTAACATTTTAAACAATTTCATTTTAGAAGTTGCAGAAAAGAACTTTCTATAGTTGATCATATTCCGCTGTGTCCATGACATCATGAACACCGGTTATAAACTATACCGGTTATAAAATAAAAATGAATAATCATATATGTCATGTTTGGGTTTATGAAAATGTAATTTGATGATTATTTTGAAGAAACTTTTCAGTATCAAATTTGAGGTTCGAATTGGTTCTTCCATCTTGAATTCAAAAATGCATGATCCATTCATATATCATTTTGATGATGTCATTAGAATGAAAATAAATTAGCATACAATAGACAAAACCTATCATGATCATCGTTCATTGATACCTCTGATATTTCAGAGTAATTTTAACTAACTTTGATCCGAGCTCTCACAAAAGTTGAGATTTATGTTTGGTTCATTATTTGAATGTCTTTCATACTTTCCGGAAGAACACTTCCCTTTTCTCTTCAGTTTGCGTTACCTTTGAAACCGAACCCTCTTCCTGAACGTGTCATTTATATATGTCACTCCTTCTCGAATGAAATGAGGATAATTTCGCAGCCGTTTCATTTCATTCGAGAAATTAACAATTTGGTAACTCTGAATATACTCTATTTTCATTCTGACTGGCTAATTACCCGTCATATTCTTTGTGAGAGATAGAAGTCGTGAAAATTCTTCAGAACAATGAGGCTTACCCGATGGAAAGAAGGGTGTAATTTTGAAGCAATAAAATAGATACGTCTTCCACTTCTACATAATCCCAATTATTCATAAAATTTACTGATAATTTGGAGCTGTCAAGTTACATACTCATAAGTTATAGAAATATGTTCGACTTAGCAAATGCGAAGAGCACTGGATGAAATATTGGGATGAGGTCTTTTTGTGATTGTATTTTTCTCTATTGATATAAAAGAGTTTTTTCAGTAATCTCATATACTTTTGAAAACTAGGAAATGAAATATTTAGAAAAATTTTCATATTCACTCAATCATTGATCACAATATTAAAAACACAATTTTTAGTTTTCCTCTCTTTCATACAAAACTAGCGATAAATTGGCGCACACACCAAACAGGTTTTCTCAAGCTTGACGCAAGTACTCCGAATGAAACTGTTGCACTAACGATCACGGCTGATAAGGAGTTGAAAACTAGTGTTTCCACCTAGAATCCCGCTTCCTGTTTCACTATATAAGTGATACATGTAGGATCCTTGAAATTCAGTATCAATAATCAATAGTACTGATGAAGATTACATCAATATTCAAACAGTTCACTGAATCACAAGATTCAATAGGCCACTTTCATCTACTTTTTTCATTAAGGAAAAATAACTCTGTCTGAAGATAATTTGGGAGACTTGAGGTATTCTGAGAGTTTGATAAAGATATTTCCATAGACATGAAACTATCGCAATTCCTGTTTTTCATTGAATTTGGATATCCACTAAATTTTTTTTCCAAAAGAGACGACCTCTCCCTGTTGATCCCAGAAGAACATTTACATAAAACGTAGGTGGGAAAGGTACATTTATTCCTTACTTCATGACTATGTTCCTCGTAAAATATATAACGGAGGCCTTGATCGTTTTTATCCATTGAAATAATTCTTATTCCACATAAATTTCCACGGAGTTACATTAAGTTGGAATATTTAATGGCAAATAAAGTGAACCCTGAAACTTCTTGATGTGTCTTCTTTTTCTAAACTGAAAATCAATGATGAAATGCAGCCCCGTGAGTTCTGCGACCCCCAAGGGAATTTTTAGCTCTCTGGTGAGAATGCAGATTTCTTTTACAGACTGACAGATTTGTTGCGGCATATTAGATTGAAATGAACGACTACCATCCGTTTTGAATTTCTTTTACAAGACGGAAAACGACTCGAGTTTTTTCAATATTAGAACACATCTTGAAATAGTAGTTCAAGAAGCAATTTATTGACAATCTGATTATAATAGACATGGGTTTTTCTGAATTCAGGGACATAATAAAATAAAATGAATGCAAGATTCACGACCTTCGATCAGAAACAGAACTTTCATTGTTATTCGTGGGGACAATAAAGTATTCACGGAATGAAAAAATAGAAACGGATAAAGTGATTGAATAAAATAATTAGTTGTGAATGCTTAAATTCAAATTACATTTTGTTGTGTTGTGTTGCCTACGTTTAACTTAGGTGACCATATTGAAAAGTAGTTATTTTGGCTCTCTACTTCTTCATCTTTATATAAAGAAATGTGTCAATTTTTCAAAAAAAGGAAGAAAGGAATCAATTCTGAAATCAATTCTTCATAAAAGTGTGTAGATTATGAAAAGAAATAACTTTCAGACACAAACTGGAAGAAAAAACCCTTTAGAAACAATCACTTTAATATAAGCCATATAAACATCGAATTCCATAAAAAAATCAGAAACAACTTCTTCCAAATGAACATTAAATTATACAAAAAACACAGTTAGTTATAGAATTGTATCCTATACATTATTCACATCGACAGTAAATTCTATGCCAGATAGCACCTCAATACGATAATCATTGAGAAACTGTATTCTATTACAAGCATACATTATATTCTCAGCATCAAAGACTAGGAGAAATTCTCGACGTGTATTAGTATGGCGAGACAGTTGTCTAGATATACCTTGGTCTCCGAGTTCTGTTTTTCTTCAACAATTCTATTTAGATCGCCCTGCTTGTTTGTTAATTTGTTTGTGTAATCGAAGTTTGACCCTCTTTCTGATTGATCTTCAGATTTATCTGATATTCATACATTCAGTTTTGATGACAATACAATTAAATGAATTATGTACCATTGTTAAGCTGAGATGGCCGCAGCAACAAAGTGACGCATTACACATTTTTTTAGTACTAATTCAATATTGGTATCAAATGGCAGGGCATGACTAGTAGAATAATAGTAGAATACAATTCAAAATGGCCGCAACTTCAAAATGGCGGATTTCATATTTTTCCACAATACCCCAATATGGGAATCAAATGATAGGATTTGACTAAAAAAACGAGTAGTACACTTTGAAAAAGATGCAATTCAAGATGGCTGCAGCCACAAAATGGCGGATTACATATTTTTTACGAATACCCTGACTTGTAGAATCGGATTATTATTTACATATTAACCCACGTTTCGCTACGCCTAAAAATTTTATAATTTTTTTAACTGATCGATACCGTAGATTGCTGAGGAAAGTGGTGTGATGACTGCTACCTAGGACCTTTCGAATATTTTTTTAGTTTTTAGTACATTATCAACATCATTATTGTATTTTTTTTCGATAAAACCGTTCAACATGAATTTTTTAAAATTATTTCAAATTGTTTTCGAAGATATGCCTTTGAAACGGATACTTCTTAGCATCCCTACGAGAAGTTGACAACTGAAAGACATAGTTTTGATAGGCTTCATCAGCAGGAGAAGGAAGGCTGAACAGCTTTTTGGGGTGATGTAAATTGTTATTCAACCATTTCTTGTCATAATTAAAAAAGTTGTCAGGTGATAAATCAATATAATTTGATATCGCTGTTTTTCAAATGATCAATTCTTCAGTGTGCTATGTAAAACATGTCGTCTTTCTAATCTCTAAAAATGTTGTATATTTTCAGGAGTGAATATTCAATACTCTAGATTCTAGATGGAATCGTATTCAAATAACTAATGATTTCTTACTTTCTAACGTTGGATATGGTCACTAGAATCGAAACCTCCTACCTTTGACAATTTCACACCATTCAATGGATTGGTATCTTTCTTTCACCAGCAGGTGATGACTTAAACTAAATTATCAATGGGTACCTCAATGTTTTCATAATCTGGATGGACCATGACCTTACATAAATTGGATAATTTTCTTGTATCGTTATTTCTTATAATTTATTTTTTTATCTTTTATGACACTTACAGATGAAAATTAGGTGTCATATCAGATAGTAATCAACATCAGGACCAACAATAAAACAAGATTAGTTATGCTAACTTGGTTAGCGAGAAACAGTATTTCATTCTGGTGTAGGGAAACTGTTTTTATTTGATTTATGTTGGATGATTTGAGTATTTTTTCACACTAACTTTTACGGACCTTTTTTTTTCATCATCAATGTGCGGAATCCATCCTGAATAAATCTTTTCTGCTCGTAAATATTTACAATTTAAACTTGTTGTGACAGAAAGTAAATATTTTGTTGAAACAACTGAAGCATCGGTTTTTATTTTCACGAAAGAAAACACTTATTTTAAACTTGATTTCGAAGTAAAATCTTCATATACAGTATAATACATGCACGATGAAGACGCCCCTGTATTTATGTCATGCCTACTGCGATTTCGCGAAAAGGGTAAATTCCCGATATTTTACTTAGCGTTAGGGATACCAAATTAGGCTATTCAAAAAGTTGCTTCGAAATAGATTTTGACCCGAATTTCAACCCAAAATTCGTAATTTGAATTTTTTTTGCAATTTTCATTTTCATGTCCGATTTTTAATTTTCCGAATGAAATGCTACAGAAATGATAAAATAGTCAAAATCAATAAAACAAATGTATTCACAGTGAATAATAGGTATTTTCATTCATATTCCTATTTTATAATGAATTAATCATTTTTGTAGTTTCTTATTCAAATCGATTATTTGAAAATTGGATTTGAATATGAGAATTACAGAGAAAATGAAATAGGTTTCTGAGTAACGTTTTCAGATAACTCATTTTGGTATATTCAATCCGAAGCAAAATATCGAGAATTTGCCCTTTTCGCAGAAACGCAGTGGGCTGGTTTTGAGGCTGTCACTCGAAATAAGTGTTGTCAAAAATGTGGCTCATGAAGGACTATGCTTGCACCAAGCATCAAATATCTGCTTTCAAAAATGACTAAAATATGGAGATGTCTTCATCTCAAGTATGTCACACTGTATAGAAACCGCACTTCAATGTCTAATTTTATTTCAAGGTTTGATTTCTTTGCCAGTAGTTCATATTCGATAAACATAAATAAAATTATCACCTGTTTCAGGTGGCTTTATTTCTTTCTTGGTTTCAAGGTAAGTCCTTAACCTGCTATATATTCGTTGAATTTTTTTTTTTTTTTTGCAAATTGCTCTGTAAATATGTGTCCCTTTTACAACTTCTATCAAATGGTGCCATACTTTTCACAAGATCACTATCAGAATCAGATGGACACAACTTCACAACTACAGTCTCAGATTCAAACTACAAATTCAAAAATCAATAAACCCTGATTTTGAGAGTTCATACTGTTTCATGTTGAAACAATTCACAGTTGAGTGGGTTTTCCGGCAAGAATGGGCTCATTTGATACATTCAATACTTTTTTATAATTCTCGATCAGACTTCATAATCCATAATTCAAAAAATTATTGGCTAAACATAGATTCAGTTTTTCCATACTCCATTGAAAACATTTTAGGAATCTTTTTTTTTATTATTATTCAAATAACAAATTAATTTCATTAAAAAAAGTCATGATATTTGCCAAGCCTGTTCTAAATCTTTCATATTTCAATCATTCTCTAACGGGAAGTATTCGACTAGCATATCACAGATATGCTTTCCTTATACGTATAAGGAAATAAATATTTCGAAATATCAATCTCTCCCAACTACCCACGCAGTAGGGTGAGGTAAACGTTTGTCGAAAAACAACTACTTCCCCGGCTAATATCACGTTTGAGTATATCCGACAGACATTTATGCAAGAATCCTCACAGAGGCTAGTCTCGCAGATGTTTCTCGTTCATCCAGTAGCAGGATCATGGTAAAAGCCAAGTAGATCATCTGCAGACGTCGGTTTCGTGGTATTTCCTCTCGTCACTACAGAAAAGATACTACCTAGACAGCAAAGTGTAGCAGGACCATGCGGCATGGTCCTGCGAGACTAGCCTCTGTGAGGAATCTTGCATAAATGTCTGTCGGATATAATTCAATATCCAGCGTGGTATTAGCCGGAGAAGTAAATGTTTTTTGACAAACGTTTACCACACCCTACTGTGTAGGTAGTTGGGAGAGAATAATACTTCGAAATTTATTTCGAAATATTCATTTCCTTGAAACATATCACACTTGATTCCACAACTGCTTATTATTCAAATCCAACATGAATCATTTTTTTCGCATAGACACCGTGAACGTTTTTGAAGTGGTGTATGGGATAGGGACGCAGGTTTACCACTGAGATTGTTTTGATCTCAAATTTTGCGTAAAAGTATGAATAAAAAACTAATTGCAAGATGAACAAGTTAACTCACCTAGTTTGACGTAGTATTGCAGAAGGATGTATTGTAGGAGTGGAAGTTCCTGATTAGACAAAAAAAAATCGCACATATAACTTTGTGGGTTCGCACCACGACGTAATTGTATTGCAGTTTTTACACCCGACACGACGAAGAAAGTTTTTTATCTCTATGTTCTTCTCCTTGAATATATTTTGGAACAACCAATTTGAGGAAACAAAAAAAGGACAGGATCGGCATGAGTAAATTTGAATAGTAGGAATAAGTAGTAGGATTTCATCAAGGTAAGGTTCTTGATAAACAACAATTTAAATTATTTGCCCGCATAAATTGTAAATGCAACACAAACCATATTTACAAGTATAAATCAAAAATAATAAAAATGAGAAATACAAATTTAATGTTTGGTAATGTACCACAGCGCATCTGGAGCGCTTCAGGGATTTTCCTACAGTGCTTGTCCATACCATAAAAATGCGAAAACTAAAGCACTGTAATCCGTGACATACTATGGAAGATTTGTCTCTTACGTTATGTCACATGCGGATCTTCTTCAATCAACTTATTTGCGTAATCTGTTTTTTAGAGTAATAAGCGATATTGGAAAACCTTATAACGTCATTCCTTACTGAAGAACGTATGGATATAATAGAGTACTGTAATCGACTGTAAATAATTTTCTCTGATAAATCATTATCTGATGTTGATCTAAGCAATTCTTGTCGAATCAGGCCTTCTTTTCACAATTTTTTTCACAAATATGCTTTTATTTTTAAGCTGCCTCTTCCGGTGAAATTATTTGCGTCGTTTATAGAAACATGAGATGCCACCCTCATGAATCAATTCAGAATTGTTTCACTTTGTTCGCTAAATTCACAAATTCAAGAAAAATAATAAAAACAGAATACTATGAGATATCACCGGTGACTCAGCCACAATCTCTTGATAGATAAGGTATCCTAGGCAATTTCGAATCAATATGATTGAATTGAAAAACTGTTTAGGAAAAAAGTTTTATTGACAAATGAAGAATATAGAAAACTAACACATCAGTGCTATCAGTCATATAAGATTATGCAAACAAAGACATTTTGAATACCCTGTCATGGGCGTCATTGAACATATAATTTTTAGTAACGTCCATATGTCAATATACGTATTATCTTAATGAACATAAATATTTCGACTTGGAGCCGTACAAAATCTAGAGGTGTATTATATTTTGTTTTTTAGGTTGCATTATAATTATCATTATATGAACTAGGAGTACTACAATATTTTAATTTTGTAACACGTCCAACAAATCTCGTCCCTTCTAGTTAATCATCTTTAACAAAAAAATCTCACTCCTAACATGTGTTATAACTATATAACATCAACATCTAAAGGATTTTTGATAAAAATAAAGATAATTATGAAATGCTCATTGGGCGCTATTAAACGTAGATGGCTAATAACGCCCAAGATTAGTGCGATAATTAAAGCCCTGAAATTAAGTACCATATTATAGCTTAAACATGAATGAGATCAGTAATCAACTATTTATTATATCTCAAGGACTATTCTCAGTATCAGAATTAGTCTTACAATCCTTTGGAATTTTGATACGTTTTATATTTATTCATTATGATAAACATACATTTATGCCCTGTATAAATGCTCCCACTTAAGGATAATAGCCCCCATACAGGCTATTAACGCCCAAACCTCACTTAACGGGGCGATATTACCTGAATAGTACCTTGTACCTAGATATCATATTTTCACACATAATTACAAACAAATCAATCAAATCGTCAATGGAATATGAAATAAAGGTATCTAAAATGAACGCCAATCACAAAATTAGAAAAGTAAATTATAGAAAATAAACTGAAACTTTCGAATTTGTCGTAGTATTTTTTATAATAATACCGTGCACCATCGACATCCTAGAGGTGTTGTTCGCCACTGAGTATTTGGTGGCGTGAGCCGAGCCGCGTCGCGTCCGTGCGTTCCTATTGGTTGATTCTATGTGTGTGTAGGTGCGTATTCACCAAAAAAGCGAGCACGAGCGAGCATGAGCGAGCATTCGTGTATGTTTGCTCGTGTTCGCTCATGTTCGCTCGTATTTGCTCGACATATTTATGTCTCAGAGCGAATATCTTCAAGTTCCTAGTCGTACTTGATCCATACACTTTGTGCGAGCACCTTTTGATGAACGGCCTTCTTCTCGATCTTTTCTGAACGCGAACAAGCATACGTTCGCTCGCTCGCTAGCCCGTACTCACCAGACGATTATTGATGCAGAATGCTCGTTC
>WOGP01001292.1:0-19712 GCA_015342065.1 Leptinotarsa undecemlineata | reverse complement strand
GGTAACGTAAAATTTAGATATGACAACGCGCTTTACTCTCAATCATTATTGGTTTTACTATAAGCAAAGATTTCTTGATAATATTGTCTGGCTTGAACTATTAGCAAGTTACTGGGATCTTTCTCATTCACCAATGAGTTAAACCAATAGAAAATCGTATGAATACAGTCATTTCAATGCAGAATCTTAAGGAATCATATTCTTCTTTTCTCTTTATAAACTTCTGTAGTTAATGCCTTTATCGCATCCTGTGTTGACCTATGAAATACTTTTTGAACCACTACCTCAACGATGACATTATAATTATCCATCTAGGTAGAATCATCAAACTTTAAGGCTATACTACTAGAAATACAAACTAAAATACCCACGATCAACTTGGTGGAATAAAAAGTGATTATACTATCTGGGCTGGAAAGTATCGGCCCTAACACATAGGACACAAAAGAGAGCTGTTGAAATTTCATGATATTCTACTCATATGTTTGTTAGTATTGTGATAAGAGTGACATTACTTTTGTTATTTTAAAAACAATGGATCAAAAATAATTTCGTGTTTTGATTTTATACTGCTTCTTGATGGGACACGTCGTCGTGGAGACACCGATGATGCAGAACGCAGTGGACGTCCAAATGAGGCTGTAACACCAGAAAACATAAAGAACTCCACAAAATCGTTTTGAATGATCGAAAAGTGAGGTTGCGTGAGTTAGCCGACCGGGTAAAGATTAAAAAAAAATACGTTAGCTTTATATTGTATGAGCATTTAACTATGAGAAAGCTCTGTTCAGAGGGGGTGCCGCGCGAACAGCGTTATTGGAACGTTTGAAGTCCGAAATTGTGAAAAAAAGACCCTATTAAAAAAAGGTGCTGCTTCATCAAGACAATGCACAGTGTCACGAATCAATAAAAAAATGGCAAAACTACATGAATTGAACTTCGAATTGCTCCCACATCCACTGTATTACCAAGATTTGGCTCCCAGCGACTACTAACTATTCCAGACTTCAAAAAATGCTGTCCATTAGGAAATTTCACTCGAATGAACAGGTTATTGCTGAAACTTAGGCACATTTTGAGGCAAAAGATAAATCGTTCTAGAAAACTGGCATTTAGATGTTAGAGCGGCGCAGAAATGATTGTGTGGCTGATGAAGATTACTTTGATGAATAAAGCCAATTTTGAAAAAAAAACGCGTTTTCTCTCTTAGGCCCGGGTCTTTTCAGCCCATGTGTTAATTCATTTCCGATCATAAATGTATTAACAAGCTGGAAACCAGAGAACAACGCATTCGTGATTCATCACCTGACAGAGCTGTTTCGATTCGCCATATGTATCATCAGTGGTGCTGGGCTGAACCACAAATGCGTTGTGGACTCAACTGTGCTTGAAGGACAAGCCCGAGTAAGTGAAGTCAACAACATATTTCTTAACGAAGACGCTATCTATGGGATCGACAGAGTACTCAATCCCCGTATATCAAAGATAAACGAGGCTCCCTGAGTTTTTTCTTCAAGTATAATGTGAATTTTCTTTATTTTCTCGAATCAGTTTAGCTAATCAGTTGAATTAAGAAATGGTGCTTTAATCAATATATTTTATCTTATCTAGTTCAATATTAGTTTATCGAGTTGGTGAGCATTATTGTGTGGTGTCAGCTCGACGAAAATGAAAGTTTCGCTCAATTTACCCCAGCCCATGGTGTTTGGAGGCAAAATTTCAGAAAATTGGGCAAAATTCAAACAACATTTTCAAATATATTTGGAGGCTTCGGAGAAACATAATAAAGATGACTTTGTGAAAATAGCAATTATGTTGAATTTATTGGGCGATCAAGGAATTTCCATATACAATACATTCAACTACGAGGGAACAGAAGAACGTGGTAATTTCGACTCAGTTTTGAGAAAATTTGATGAATTTTGCCGTTCTAGAAAAAACATAGTATACAACAGGTTCACTTTTTTTTCAAGATTACAAGGGAATAATGAAACTATCGACAATTATTTCATCGAGTTAAGAAGTTTGGCACTGGTATGTGAATTTGGTTCAGAAATGGAAAATCTTCTCAGGGATATGCTGGTAATCGGTGTAGTAGATAAACGAATTCATGTAAAATTACTTAATCAGTACGAACTTGATCTAAACACGGCTTTAGAAATGTGCAGAGTGCATGAAGCAAATGTAAAGGAAGAAGAAAGAATGAAAACAATTTATGACAACGCCAAACTCCAAGATAAAAAACATAATAATAAAAAGAGAAACAAAAAAGTTGAAGCTTGCTTCGGATGTGGTGTAAATCATAAACCAAGATGCACAGCGGATAGGCTTACTAATAAGAATAATAAAAAATCCACGGAAGAAACACTCTCCAACAAACGCACAGATCAAAACCATCTGGATGGCAATATAAAAAAACTATCAAGACAGGTATGTTGATAGAGATTGCATTTATTTTCCTTATTCGTGAGGAGCATTTCTTTCAATAACTCAATATACATATAGATATGTACACGATAGAAATTGCATTTATGTTCCTTATTCGTGAGGAGCATTTCTTTCAATAACTCAATATACATATAGACATGTACACGATGTAGGTATACTGCAGCAGTGTAGGTTAGGCTCGTTTATGTTTGAAAAAAATCTAAGTATCTTGTGGTGCATATTAAAACTTAATTAATAATAGAATTTGCAATAATATCTCCTGAGAGGGCCAGTTCAAATGTTCAAAAAATTATTTGAAATTATACATATATTTTCCAATCATATTCAATAGGAAGTACTTAGTCAACTGTCAAATAGTTTTGTTGAATAAAGAGTGAACATTTGACGAACTGTTGATATATAATAATCTTCAAAAAATCCTTATCTTCATTCGACTTTTCAAAATAAAATATAATCACTCAAATTTATAATACCAGAGTGATATTTTTTCCTTTAACTTCTGAAGTAGTTTTAATGTTTAACGAGAAAACAGTAATGAAATAATTGTCAGCACATAGCAACCAAAATTGTAGTCGAAAATATTTATATGATATAAAATGAGCTTTGCTTATTTCCTTTCTTTGGAAGATTTCCTCATTTTTTGTATCAAGATGAAGAAGTAGAGAGCCAAAAACTTTCCTAAAAAAAATTTACATATTATAACGTTTTTGGGGTACGAAAATAAGTGTAATGTTATTGGTTGATATCTTCACCAGAAATGATTTGAGAAACTGAAAACATTTCTCAACTATCCTGACATAAACATTACAACATAAAGTAGTTGCATTTAACAGCATGATCCACAGATTAGTGAATGTTTTTCTGATGTGAATTTCAATTAAAACTTAAATGAAACGTATTCCGACCAACAATGATGACTATATCAATGTAACAGATTATTAACTGTCCAAAAACCTATATAGTGAGACCATAACGATTCATCTACAACCTAGTATGAAGATTTCTTATCAATTTAAAAATGAAGGTGTAAATATGACATATTAAACGAATAATAACTTGGTGTCCAATGACCAATATTTCACATAGGTCAAACTGGAAGAACATTAGAGAGCACGCATAAAATAACATAGAAATAACTTCCAGAACTGAACAATGAAATGCTACTCATATCCATACTAAGAGACATAATCATGAATTCAAAGTTTTCATTCACAAATAAAAGGCTTAAAACTCAACTTTTCGATGAGGACATTTAAGTTGTCTGTTATATCTCAGGATCATCTCATATATTGATATATATGCACTTGTTCAGGTTTTGAAACTATATTTTGAATCATAGAACCGCACATTGAAATTATTTGGCTGTGGTCCAATTACTATTTCGCGGCTATTAAACACTAAGAAACCCCCACTTGAATACGCGAGCTAAGTTTTTTTAGGTATTTAAAAAACACGGATAGCTATATCGGATAATAATTTTGTCTGATTAATAATAAACTTTCCATTTGCTCACAAATACTATACGTTAGCGTATTTTACAAATAATGAAATCGATAATGGATTTTTCAGTAACAGTCGAACCGGTGTTCAAAATTTTTTAGGATATGAGTTTTTGATGTAATACATTTCATGCCTTCTCCAGGATATCTTCAGTTATACAATGCGCCCATAACACATTAATTCATTATGAGTTGAATAAACGAAATCACAAGAAATTTTCTAAACAGGTCAACTCTCGATTTTCATTTGATGTTTTTTAGAATAATAATTTAATATACAGGGTAATCCATCCGAGTAATAGCATTATCACCGGTTTATTCACATGGCTGATTCCAAAAATGAAGTATGATATAACATGAGGTAAGCAGATCATTCCATGAATGTACTTAGATCGTGAACTCATTTTATAATCTTCTGTGAACAGAATATAGCAAAATACAGAGAATAAGGACATGCGAGGAATACATCAAAGTAAGATTTACCTATAGTTCCTGAGTTTAAACAACGAGCCGTAATTTTTTCAGCAGTTCAAAATCCACAGTGTATAATACGGTTACTATATAAAAATTTGAATTTTAAAAAGTCTTCAGTTTCGAACATTTTCATAAATTTGAATTACTATTCTCATGAAGTAGGTACATCTCGTCCATGAAATGACTGAAGTCGACTTCGACCAAAAAACTATACAGTAAGAATACTGACCAAAAAAATATATACTTTTCAATAACCATTTCATCGCAAACGTTTCATTTTCAGACGGGGCAAAGTATCATTTGAACGTGCATGTTGATCAACAGAACGCCCTTTATTGGTCTGATAAAAACCCACAAGTAAGAATACCACATACGACCACAAAAGATACATTGTGTCATTGGGTGGTGTCATGTGATATTCATTTATTCATACACAAAAAGTTTTACAGATTCAATAACATGGATCGACTCAATACCAAAACAAAAATACTTTGAATGAGCGTCTCAAAAACTGCATTCTCAAAACTGCAATGGGCCCTAACTAAGAAAATTATGAAGTTGAAAAGTATAACAAGTTTAGAGGAGAGGTTTACTGTTCATTATTTATTATATGGTTCAAAACTAGTTTGTAAAATTTATTCTAGGGCATACTCCAGTGATATTTTTCTTGATGAAAATGGTATAGAAGCTTTGTATCTGGATTACTAACAAAACACATTGATTTCTGATTTGGCCCAGCGTCTTCTTGATTATTCATATAACCAATCCTTTTGCTACAACTGTGTGCAAGGGAAATAATGGAATGGTCCGCTAGATCTCATTCGTGTTCGATATTCAAAGTCAACATACATTTTTGAGATGTGATGCTGTCATATCAAAATCGAAAACTGACCTTCAAACCATGAAGAAAGGTTGATGATCAGTCATCCCGAGAAGATGCTTGGCAGAAACTGCTGGTATATCCGCTCGGTCACTACACATCCGTGTCTCAAGTGGAAGTGTATGTAAATTGTAGTGTAGTGTGCAAAAATATCAATATGCGTCAATTTGCGGCCTCAACGAAATGAGCTCTCATCAATATTCTTACGTGAAATATTTATCCATAAACCCATGATTTACATTCAAGACTGGTCTGGATATGCCGTGAAGATGCCGTGATGCCGTTAAGAACCGGGGAGACTGGCGGACACGCAGACAGGAATATAATGACTCTTTACTGGATACTCGGACACTCCAACATAACAGGCATCGAAAAAGTTGATAAGTGTGCTAGACATGAAATATCAACTCCATATACTGGCCGTAAACATAGCTGTGGGGGTATAAAAATTTTTGGTACGAGACCAAATCAATGAATAAACTAATCAGAATTAGGACCAGAGGAAAATGACAGTTACATCAGAATGGCTAAATTTTTAGGAAAGTTAAGTTTTTGGGAAAGGATGGTTTTGGCTCCCTACTGTTCAATCTTAATGGAAATAATATGGGAATCTTCCAAAGGAAAGAAAGCAACCAATTTTGAAAAAATAATTCTATACAGAAATGTAAAGATCATGCAAATGAGTAAGTTTCCGACAGAAACTGAAGGAAAAAGCCTTCTTGAAACAGTTACTTTCATATAAACATTGAATTATACTAAAGAAATATACTGTCGACACAAATACTTTTATATGAACACCGAATTATACAAAAAATTATACAAAAAACAATTTTCTCTTTTCAGTTTGTATTACTAACATTGGTTATGGAGTTGAATCAGATATAATCCACAGGATTGCTACACAATATATTAAATGAAAGGGGTAAAATTATGTAGCAATCATGTAAATGATATCTGATTAAATTCCATAACGACTGTTTGGAATATAAACTGAATAGAGAAAAGTGTTTTTTGTACAAGTCAGTGATCATATAAAAGTAGTTGTGTCGAAAGTTTTTTTGTGTATTTAAATTTTTTATAAAGTAGTTGTTTCAAGATAGCTTTTTCTTCCAGTTTGTGCCTGAGAATCACGTCTCTGCATGATCAACACATCTTTGTATAGAGTAATTTTCGAATTGATTGCTGTCTTCTTTGAAAGATTTCCATTTTTTTTTGTATAAGGAAAGAAGTAGGAATCCAAAACTTTTCTCTCCCAAAAAGACAATTATTCAAACGAGAAGCTATAGAAACTATTATCAGAAATAAAATTTGTTGGGTTAATGTGGAAGCAAGACTGAAATAAGCCCTTGATGTGTTTTTCAGAGGCTTGAAAGAACTGGATAGGTCAATCGACTTCCAAGTAATTGAAATATCATAATGACTACATGGTTATTTTCCCAATTTTTTTTAGTACTGCACTTCCTCATTATGTTCAATTTTCATTCATTTCAAGAGTTTTCTTTTTAGACTTCCATTACGTGAATCTTTTGAAAATTATATTTCAAAAACTAATTTTTAGAACGATCAGAATTATTTATATATCATACACTCACTCTTTTCTTTTCTCGAAATTTCCTTCCGTAGCGCTTTCCAAACTAGCAACTACTTTCAACTCCAAATTCTCTTCACACGCTCTTGCTTTCTGCAACTTCTCCAATATTATGTGCAATATCTCGACATTTTCCCCTTTCCTAAGCTTTTCTAGAATTTCCGCAATTTTTTGGTCACTCCTCAACTTTTCCTCATCGTTTGCATTTTGTTCGCCATACTGATTGTTATCTAGTACCAGCTGGAGTAACTTCACCACAATTTCATCGTGATTCATCATCTGAAAATAGAAACGAATCGATAACAAAATGAGGAAAATCGCACAGTTTCCTTACTTCAGATCGTGTTATGTCAGTGTCATGATTGCCACGTAAACGTCACATAATTAAGTGTCAATTGAAATTCGAAACGATTTTCGCCAAAATTCATATAACCTGGTGTCATTCAAAATGGTATGTTAATTCCTTGCATTTGTAATTCTGTTTTTGTTATTATTGTGAAGAGAAATTATATCAAGCATGAGACATCTGAAGATATACAAAGATTGAAAAAAAATCCAATTGGAAACTTGAAACTAATAAAAATATAAACCAATAAAATAAATATGGAATTATAACAATCATAATTACATCTC
Source organism: Leptinotarsa undecemlineata (assembly GCA_015342065.1). Lineage (NCBI taxonomy): Eukaryota > Metazoa > Arthropoda > Insecta > Coleoptera > Chrysomelidae > Leptinotarsa > Leptinotarsa undecemlineata. The sequence continues at coordinate 12,190 of WOGP01001292.1, read as the reverse complement.
TATGTGTTGAGAACATGAACACAAGCGGAAATTTTCGAAAAAGAAGAATTGATTATATTTTCTTGAATTTGCATCGATTTATTTTCGATGGAGTTTTATTTGTACCTACTTGTGTACTTTTATGCAGTATGTTGCTTGAACAAAAAATTCAGCAGTTTTCTGGAAAAACGAACAATTGATTTCATTTGATTGAGTATAGACATATTGGTGATATCTGAGGTATTTTGAAAGATCATATATTTGTTCATGAGTCAATCGAGATTCAATTTTCATTAAATTTATTTCTTGAAAATTCAGTTTCATTACGGTTCGCATATCTAATGTTATATTGCTTTTTCAATGAGGGCGTGTTGTAATATCGATCCCCGAATTTCAGACAATCTGAATGTTATTCTGGGCAATTCGCAAAGCATAATAATTTGCAACTCGCCCAGGCAACTCTGCATCAATAATATGAGCATGATTATTGAAAAAAAAAACAATTGTGAAAAAAATAACAGAAAACTTGATAATGCAGTAAAAAATAAATTTTTCTAAAAAACATATTTATTACCTACTATTTATAAACCAAGTAAATTACTCGCATAAAAAACATATAGGTAATTTATATATCTTTCAATAAAAATAAAAATTGATATTTGAGGTCATCCAATGATTTTACGGATTCCTTTAGCTATTTCAATGATCCATTTTAGTAGAGGTGATGACATCTCTTCTTACAAAAGCGTCGGCACAAGACTCAATCCATGAATATCGAAAACAAACAAGGCTTCCTAGGACGGTATATTCCAAAGCCAAGATTTGACATAGACCGCGGTGATACATCACTAGTCAGCACTGTTTCGACCCGCCACAGATCTCATCAGTGGTGATTGGCTAAACCACGAATGCATTGATGATTCAAATGTCTCAAAGGACGAGCAGTGAAAGAAGGACGAATCTCATTTAGATTTGATGTATATTGAGTCTTCGTAAGGAGAGATGTCATCGCCTCTACTCAATCAGGCTTGACATTTACGAATAGTTGAGTCCAGAAATGTATTTGTGATTTTTACTCAACCAATTATATCTATGGTGGTGTTGGATTACCAATGCTATGTTTTCCGGGTCTCGTTTGGACCACTACCTATGAGGGTGGTCCCAGAAATACCAGTCTCAACAAAGAAAACAAACATTTTAGAAAAAAACGTGATTATTTTTCAACATAATCTCCTTGCGGACATCCGTTCTTCATCGATCGTTGGAAAATCTTTGACAACTGAACCATTTTTTCTACTTTGGGAACAGAAAATTATCCGACGGGGATAAATCTCGCGAATAGGATACGTGAGCTGGCAATACAAACTTTAAATCGTTAATTTTGGTCATTGTGATAATGAATTTGTGAGCTGGCACATTGTCTCGATGAAACAACACCTTTTTCTTAGCCGAATGGAACAGATTTTGCTAGATTTCTTCAATCGAACGTTGCAATAAATTTGCATAATACTCACCGTTGACAGTTTTACTTTTTTTAATATAGTCAATAAAAATTATTCCACGCCCATCCCAAAAAACCGATCCCATGACCTTGTCTTCAGATGAAACAGTCTTCGCCTTCTTTGAAGTCGGTTCGTCCTTTTGAGTCCACTGTTTTGATTGTTTTTTGTCTCGGGTGTGAAGTGGCGGACTGATGTTAAATCCATGGTTAAAAAACAATACAAGCTTTGTTGCTGTGAAACTTCGCTAAACACCCAATTAAAACATCTTCACGACATAAATTTTATTCCAGTGTGAGCAAACTCGGCACCCATCTTGCACACAGCATCCTCATGTCCAAATTTTTAGAAAATATACGTTGCACTGCTCTTTCTGAAATGCTTACTCAGTCTGCCAGCTCACACCCTTCATGTCAATGATCCTTCAGTACCACTTTGTGGATTTTCTTTAGCGTTTCTGGAGTCTACCTAATTTGGTCAACCACTACGATGCTCGTCTTGATAGCTCGTAGGGCCTCGTTTTAACTCTGCTACCCAATATTTCATTGTTGTTAACGAAGAAGCAGACTCACCCATAGTAGAACCCAGTTCAGCTTTTACATTGGTTGGCCTGACCGCTATTGATAGCTACCAAACAAATAATGAACAACGCAGCGTCTTCAAACTTGAAACATATGCTTTATAGATTCTGTACTTTCCTATATTTATATTTCCCAAACAACTACCGCCATCTATAGGTCAGTCCGGGAACTTATGGGACCACCCTCGTATTTACTCCATGACGTTCACTTTCGATTTTTCTTCTCCCCAGTATCTAATGTGGGTTCTTCCATTTTCTTTCTTATTTGTTATTTTTTTTCCACATCAACTCTTCTTCAACTCGTGTGGAGTATAGGTTATTTATTTCAAAGACTTTGTATTTCGCGTCATTTCCTTTGTCTTCATTAACACTCGTGACAACAGTTTTCATGTTCATGTTCTTGTGAATCTTTTATTTTGTATTTGGGCACTTCGAAAATATTATCTTCTATGTTTGAATTCATTATTGATCACCTCCTATACCCAATTTTGATTTTGTTAGTTATTCATTTTTTACCAGTTCTTCATCTCTTTCTGTCATTAGCGTTATCTCTCTAGCAAACTCTGCCTCAGCGATGTGCATTCTTTGTAAATTTCTATATCATTTGTGCAGAATCTTAATCCCATTAGACTTTCTAGCATTTTGTCAATGTACAATGACAGAAATTCCACTTTTACATAAATAATGGAAAAATGGTCATCACTACTGAAAAATAAAGAATAGAAAAAACTTTTGTCTAATTTCTACTAAGATTTTTTCATTTGTTACGACCGATTTCGGTTTATCAATCCATTCTCAAGTAACCTGTAGCAGTTTGACAAACAAGTCCTTGAATATACAATAATATAGTCAATGTCAATAACAAAAATGTTACCAGAATCACCAATACCTTATCTGAGATACTAAAACATTAATTATTCAACTTCCATAGCATATAAAAATTACTGAGTATTGATCTGAAAACACTACTTGTGGATTGCTCCAAAAGCAATGAATCCTAAACTATGAACACAGCTCTAAATATTTTTGTGTGTGTGTGTGTCATTTCTGTGAGAAGTATCACTGAAAGAAGAAGTTCTCTTAATAGCATCGCCGATGAAATTATAACTGGAGAGTGACCCCGAATTCTCCTGCAATGCTATAAGTTTTCAGATGAGATTTCTTAACGTTTCTCAGGGATCAGCTGAACCCAAACAATTTTCCTGTTTAATGGTGATAAATGTATAATAGTGTCATTTTCACTTTTTCAATTCTGAACATCGGCACGTAATTGTAAGAATATTGTCAAAAAAATTACTCCAAGTCAGAAAACAGTCTCAAAGAAGCTGTTCAGTGGAACAGAACGTGACGTCACCAGATATACCAAATTCGATGCCGGCTAGAAATCGCCGTTAGTTACAACTAGAGATGTACATATTCAACGAATTGTTTCTAACCGTTGCCACAAATGAAAAAATTAACAAAGACTTGCAAATAGCTGAACGGAAAAAAGGTTTCGTTGCTAGAATTATTTTAATGTAAATGCAATTAATAAATTCATGCCGGCGAACAAAACTTTTTTATTACTTCAACATATCATTACACACAAATACATTGCTTCACTTTAATTCATCATTGCTGTAAAACTTGAAATTTAAATGATTAGACTTAAAAAATTCTTTTTAACGCTAAGCAGTTGACTCAGAAACAGAATATCCAAGTATGAGTATGTTGGTATTGCCTATTCTGCTCACAAGACTGAAACCAGATGTGATGCCACACTTTTGAATCAGAAAAAAAAATTGAGTTCTTCACACTTTCCATCACTGAGTCGTAATACACATGAATTCATACATGTATTCAGACTGATCGTTCTAATTTCACTACTGATGCAGTGCGATAAATAGAATTTAGAACCTCTGTCATGAAATGAATCTATTGGAAATACATTTTCCTCAACAGATCAGATTTGCTGTTTTTTGACGTGAGTTTCGATAATAATCTTCTCTTGATGATGCCAACTTGGCCAGCTAGTGAAAAAATAGTGTTTTCAATAGATACTGATGTAGTCGTTATTCTTATATATGCCATAGCCATGAATATGCCCACTTGTGGTCAATTACTTCAGTCTGCCTCTATATAACTTTCATGGACTGAACAAATCTTCACACTAACCTCAAACATTAGATAATCGTATTAATAACAGTTCAGATATGGTTTAGGCGTTGTCCCGACAATGACACATATTTCCTATTTCACAATAGCTTTCCACCAACACGCAGTTTCAAAGTCGCATATCTTGATTATGGTGAATTATAGCGATTTGTAATATTTGCTTTTCTATTCTTTATGACATGCACTATTGAAATAAATAAAAATTCACAAAGTCAGACCTGACGGTGATCAAGTTTAGTAACATTAAATGTTTATGGTTTCTCGTCAGACATTAACAGGTATGAAAAATGTATGATTTTGCCATTCCTTTGATAAGCAAACATATTCATAATTTGTGGGTCGTTGCATTTTCCTTCGTTTCAATTCCTTCATCACTTTCTGTTAAATTTGAAATATACCAGCAAATCATATGTTCTTTGCAAATTTATCCAGAATTCTCAGGAATCTGTCAGGTTTTTGTATTAATTTTGTAGACTTGATATATAAAATCATAGAATTTGTACCTATGTTATTACAGCAGTGAATCCGTAGATTCACTATAGAGAAAAAATATTGATAGTTCAGTTTCAATCCCTTCATTAAAATAAAACTCTTTATTTATTCCAGAGTTCTGCAGCCACTGAACCAAAAACTTGCAATCAATGCAAACAAGTCATCCAGGGAGGAGTAAGTAGAATTGGTTTCGAATTGAATTCATTGTTGTGTTTTTCGCCGAAACTAATCAATTATTTAATCGCTTTGTTATGCAAAAACTAACAGTCTATTTCAGGTACTAACAGCCTTAGGCCAAACATGGCACCCAGAACATTTTTGGTGTAATGAATGTAAAGAACCAATCACTGAAGAAAAATTCCGAGTTAATGATGGATTTCCATATTGTACGCCTTGCTTTTCAAAATGTTTTGCTCCGAAATGCCATGCTTGTGACGAGCCAATAATGGATGTAAGTTTTGAAATTCTTGCAATTACTATCGATTGATTCATCAAATGAAGGTTTTAATGAATTTTCTCAACTCTCGGTAAAGATTTATCAAAACCAAAGTATAGTATATATAAATTACTATAAGAATAAGATTCCAATATTATGAATTACATTGTTTTATTACCGCCAAATAGCTAGTATGATTGACAATTATATCAGATGTCTTAAAACGGCATGACAACTAGTCCTAAGCCTCGTGTTGTGGGTTATGCTGAGGTATTAATTGCCTGATCTACCTGGTCAGCTATGTTCACTAACTTGTTAATTTCAAATTAGTTCATGATATGAGTGTCTAGGGATATTTAGAAATTTTTTGGAATATAAATAACAAATAAATTCATTGTGAACAGTTACTTGTGATTTGATTCTGCTTGATGTGGAGGGGTCCCAGTTGACAGAGGCGTATTATTAATGTGAAAGAACAGTAGGGGAATAGAGAATCTTGATTGTCTTTACAGGTGTAAGATCATTTTTGTAATAAGTTGTTGGGTGTAATAGAAATTGAAAGTTGGGAACAAACTATGACAGAAAAAAACCTAGGTTTCTATGCTCTGCACCCAGGTGAAACTGGTCAGATTGCTGGTTATTCAATAAATGAAACAATTAAACTGGTTTTCTGAAACAGCAATGTAAATATTGAGTATATCAGTTTGGTGAATATAAAGTTTTTCTCCGAATTTGATCCAGGGTAACGAAATTGAAACTTACTCAATAACTTACGTAATGCAGTATATTGTTCGATACAAAATTGAATGCTCAAATTCTTTCATTTACAACTTCTTCATTTCTGTTCATTGAAACTTGTATGATTCATTTAGTTTTTTCAGATTTAAATTTTCATAGTTTCGAAATATTCTTTATTCAATTAAAATTTCAAACATATGATTTTTATAAATATAAACACGAAATACATTATCAAATTAAATCATTAAAAGTATATATGTTTCATGAAATTTGTTTCTACCAAATTTTGTATAATATACCTACTGATTTATTAATACTTCTAACACTAATTGATTTTTTTGGTGATGAATTTAGAAATTTTTTTAAACATACAAAAAATCATCAAGAGCAGAACCGACTCAAATCCAGAATTTTCAGAAAACTTCAAACATCTAAAGAAAACTTAGAAGAAAAGTGAATCGTGAATGACTATTTCACTGAAATTTATCAATGATAAAATAGGTTATTGTTTTCAATTGATACAGGTTATTATATATAGTGAACCATAATATGAAAACAAACCAATTAATACCAGAAAATAAAACAAGCAAAAAGATCCATAAAATCCGTTGAAATTAATAACCATATTTTCCAGAAAACAATGGTTTCATTGAATTTTTAAATTGATGAAAGTATTTCTAAAACTACAAACACAACCGATAAATTCTAGGATTTAAAAATACTGGAAATTGCAAATGTTACATCTACAATATCCGATTTGAATATTGCTTTCATATTGTATGGATACTCGAAAAAACAGTAATTCTTTCAATAGCAATTTGTTTCTCGTGAGTACAGTAAGTCAATGGGATAACAGATTTTAAACAGATTTTTTTAGTCAGAGGATGCAGATAGTCGTAATTGAGCTAAAATAAAGAGCCCATGATATGGCAATCTGAATAACCTTTAAATTTTTGTAAAGATGAAAATTAGTATTGATTGCTGCGGAAATTATATACCGCAAGGTTCAGTCTCGGCGCGTCTAGTAATTTCGATACAATTCAGTGTCTGGAAGGTTCATATGCGTTATTTGTAAATAACGTAATACGTAAATACGTAAGTATTAACGTAAATAACGGTATTTAATCAAAATAGGATCATAATCTCAAAACTGCAAAAATAACAACACAACTTGGAACGCTTATTTTACAGAACAGAGAAACTAAAGTTCAATTTCAAAATCAAAGTTCCAGTGGAATCACGAAAACAATCAGTGCAACCTATACCTTCATTATTTAGAAACTATGTTACTTCCATATTTTATGGGCTTCAAATAGTTTTGTACTTCTCTAACACTATAAAATTAACTTAACTTTGTTTACTGCCTTATTCTTGCCGGATTGCAAAATGATTCGAGTATTATTTATCAACGGTTGAAAATTCATAAATTTATATTAAATATTTCAAAATCGTCTTACATTGCCTAATATAATATTTCAAATATAAAATAAAAAAAAAAAGATTAATGGTATTTATTACACAAAACCACATTGATAGGAAATATTCGTTACACAAATTTTGGAGTTTAATATATTTTCGACTCCAAGTCCTCGTACCCACTGAAATTTTTTGATTTCATTTGGAAATTCTCAAAATAAATTGGTTAGGTGCATTCATGGATTAAAAAACATATGAATACTTATATCAAATGAAGGAATTGTGAAGCTTTAGAGTTGTCTGACTCGATCGTTTTTTACAAGCCTCCGGAAAATACTGCATCATAATGGGATTAGCATTTATTCCCACTTTTTTCCAATAATCTTGTTGCCTAATCCAGTAGATTACCTATTGACCTGAAGAAAAATCTGTAAAAATTAGTTTTTCCGTTAACCAGCTGTTGCCCTGCTACGAACGGCAACTCTCAAAAGTCAAAACTAAGCTAAGCTAGCTAAGGACTAACGAGATCTTACTTTTTAATGTGTGATTCCTAACATGTTAACAGTGAAAAATGGTAAACAAAGTGTTTTCCAGAAAAAAAATGTATTTGCTGAAAATTTATATTTCAGCTCAGCGTGGAATATATCCAAAACAAGTAACAATGATACAACACAATTCACTGATTTTTGAATATCGTACTTACTCTATAACCATTTCCTGTTCCTTCACATGATATCATTACCTAAAGTTCATTTATCATTTTCCTTACAGAAATGTGTGCAGGCTATGGGCGTAAATTGGCACGAGGATCACTTCGTTTGCAAAGATTGCAAAACTAAGTTGATCGGAACTCAATTCATGGACCTTGGTGGGGTTCCCCATTGTCAGAAATGCTACATCGCCAAACATGCTGATAAATGCAAGGGATGCAGCAAACCCATCGCAGACAAGGCCATCATCGCACTTGATGCAAAATGGCATCAAATGTGCTTCAGATGCTCGGTGAGTAAAATTCATCAGAGTTGAACTTGTGAAAACTAAAATATATTGGTATGATTCAGTCAGTATTCATAAAAATTGACAATAAAAATGTTTCAATAAATGAAGGTAGGAAAATTCATCAACTGAAAAGTCAGATCAATTCAATACATATTTGCAAGAGATCTGATTTGAATATATCGTGACATAAATTCATGGATAGAAAGAATGTCATGTATAGAAAGAAGAATTTCCAAAGGAAATTGGTTCTTAAAATTAATAATCGTTCAAATGCCAATCAAATGCAACCATAATTATTGGAAAATCCCAATCTATTGAAAACAAAAACGTTTTTTCAATAGATTTATTTTATGCCAAAGATTTCCATTTTACGTATAATGATAGTTTACTGGTTAAGAAAAGGTGACTCCAGACAGTAACTGGTTATTAGATTTCTCACCTTTTTTTGAATCTATTGAACTTTTTTGTATTTTTTAGCAAAGAACTATTCGAGATGTGTAGAAAAAGTGTTGAAAATATAGTTCGGTGTCATGTTTTTCGTGAATTTGTTTGATATTTGTTAAACCGGATCCTTCCTAACTCGAGATATTTTTCAGTCTAAATTAGCATGCTCTTGCTCTTCTGTTAGAGGGTAGATTCAAAAGTCTTGGAGACTTTTGAATCTCATTCAAAAAGGCAATTGTAGGCACCATATCTAGATTGGCAATAGCAAATGCATGTCATATTTTGCCACCAGACCAAAGATCATATTTTCTCAAGAGTTTCACTTACATCGGTGTATATGTCTTTCCAAAAGCAGGGTTGGCCAACCTTAATTATATCTCCGTCTCTCTGAATGTTTGTTCCAGGTTAGATTAATATCTAGTATCAGTTTCACTCCCTTGGTTTTGTAAAGATCCTTGGTGAATACTACTATGGTTGATTAGGATGAACCTTTGATAAGCCCTTCTTCCTCGGTTCATCCATATTTATAGCCTACTGCAAGCATCCCCTCGCTAGGTATACTAATATATTCACCTGGTCCACGATTACTAAGTTGTCTGCCTAGCACAGTAACTACTTTATATCCATTGTGGTCTAGAAGACGTAGTAACTCGTTGATAACAAGATTCCATAACAGTGAACGCAATACTTGCCTAAAGAACAGCTACATGTTACTACTGTTTCCTTTGACATGTCCCCAATATGCCTGTCAAGTAGTTTTTCTTATACTGTAGGTATATACAAATGACATGAGACTGATTAGAAGACTGAAAGCATTCTCCATTTTTTAGCTATGTATTACAAACATTTAAAACGCTATATTACATACAGCATTTTTAAATAAATGTTTCAGCCTTCTTTACAACATTATTGATCAAATGCTATCTGATTCCGGCCCATTCAGTTTTCTCAAAATGTAACATTTTATTCATCACCAGTCAATCTTCCCTAGGCGTTCCTTCTTGTTGAGCTCCCAGATTCTGGTGTTATATTTGTGATTTTTTATCCTCGGAAGTACACCCAAAGTACCTCTCTCACAGTCTCTCCTTCTGCTTCTGTATACTCCTGATACTTGTTTCGAGATAATTCATTGTGACCTGAGGTCTTTTTGTAGATATCTCATGGAATCTGACACATAAAATGGTTTGTTCAACATCCTCGTGGTGTTGTCAAAGGCTCTTCTATTGTTGTGCTTTTAATTACATGTAGTACTGTACATGTAGTGTTTGACGGTGGTTGACAATGTTTCGTGGTATATTTCATCAGTTCGGACTTCCATTGTCTAATATAATATAAATTGATATTTTTAATTTTTTTTAATATTTCAGTTTTTTATTTTTTTGGTTTTTGCTTGTATGTTATTTCTCTGTAATTTCGGTTTTTTGTTTAATAAAATTATTATTTTCGTTTAATCTTTTTAATTTTTTTCAAGGATATCGAATCAATTTATATTATATTAGACAATGGAAGTCCGAACTGATGAAATTGCAGTGGATTTAAAATGCTGTCTTCGAGAAATCGGAGAATATAGTGTGTGCACTGAATCTGCACTAACTCTTTAATGAAAAAGACTACTCTGACATTTCAACAAAGTTCATTTTGAAGTACATACATTCAAAACCATTTCAAAATCATAACTTTTTTTACGTCTTGTTCAAAAACTCAAACTCATTTAATAACTCACTATTTAGTAGAAGTATATGAAACTTCAACAATTTCTTTAATGAGTATGATATATTCGATACGTCTTTTCATTTATTTTGAAAGTGTATCAAATGACTCCTAGTGAACAACAACTTGGAAAGTTTGTAAATTTTATCAACTTCCTTATCACAAACTCTTTTTTTTGTTAAAGTCAGTATTTATTAACTACAAACTGTAATATAGTTATGTTGAGTGGATACTTTTTTAGCCATATTGCCTGTTGAATCCCTTATCATAAATGAATACATAAATAAATGAATCATAGATGAGTTTTACATCTTTTTCATTTTATATCAACGGTTCACTATGCACGTTAATGATAATTCGATTTTCTTTGTGCTTTGTAGGTTTAGGTCCGCCTAGAAATACAACTGAATGACTATCGGTTTCCAAATCGTAGAAATATATTCATATTTCATCACTAACAAATAAATTTGAAACAACCCAGTAATGTTTCTTGAAAACATTTCTACTTTATTCTGGAAGGTGCTTTTTGAACTATCAAATTGTGTGAAACCTGAAGTGAAACCTGAAGTGAAGTGCACATAATTTCCAATGATCATTTTATATTGTTTTATTAGGATGATATCATTGCCAATGTAAATCTCTTTTTTATAGTAAATCAGTCTATATCATAGTATTTTGACATACACTCTCTGTAAAAAATAAGGTAAACTTTCATTTTTCTCAAAAAAAATACATTTATTCATCACTTTCAATTTTGTTTCCTTCAAAATAGTTCCCCTAAGATATAAGACACTTGTGCCAGCGTTTTTTCCAATCCTCGAAGCGGTTCTAATATGCACTTCTTGGTATGTCCTTGAGCTCTCTCAACTATCCGGTTTTCATCTCTTCAATCGTAGCAAAACGCCATTCCTTCATGGAACTCTTCTATCTTGGGAACAAAAAAAGTCGCGGGGACCAAATCTGGGGAATACGGCGGCTGAGGCATGATTACCCTGTTGTTTTTGCCCAAAACATGCCAGATAAGCAATGACGATTGGGCAGGTGCATTATTGTGGTGCAAAAGCTATGAATTGTTTTTCCACAATATCAGACGTTTTCTTCGTATTGCTTCTCGCAAGCGGCACATAGCTTCAAGAGTAACAGTTTTCATCTTGGCTCTCCTGGGCTCTTCCATTGGAAGAGTTGAACTTTGGTTTCGATGTCATAACCATATGTTAGCAAACTTGTAAACAGAAATACTAAATAGTGGCCGAATGAGGTTGATTAGTCCATTGTTTGATGAGTGAAATTTGGAACCTCTGGCGTGAAATGAATCGATTGAAAACACTTTTTCCTTACCAGAACAAAAAATCGTCTCTCAATGCTCGTTTCGTTAACCATTTGGCATCATCAGATGACTAAAACTATTTCCAACAGTCCATTGTCGTTGAGTCAGACCATACAGAATATAGAGTAAAATCAATATTCGAAAATATATTTTTGTTAATAATGCCCTAACAGTCAGTTATCGTTTTTAATATAGAGATATTTAATGCTGAAGCTTATTTTGAAAAATCAGTAATATTTTTAGTTTACGTAGAAAAATTATGTTTTGATTCATCTTGTGGATCAAGGAAATATTTGTATTAGTTTTGAGTTACAAATATTTTCATCTACCATACAAACTGCGAATGTCATACATTTTAATAACTTTTTCCCCTATATGATATTTTCACTTCTCATAAACAACTTATAATTTCAATT